>JAPYZA010010178.1:0-16872 GCA_030522685.1 Eupelmus azureus | reverse complement strand
GAGAGAGAGAGAGGCCATCATCATCATCGCGGCGGCGTGATTTCGCGCGCTCGTAAAAACGGCGCACGAGAGCCCAGGCTCGTAAACGCCACGCGAGCTCCGAGAGCGTGTGACAAGGAGTCTCGTTGAGCGGCCAATCGGCCGGCTTTCCGATCATCGCTGATATTTAATTTTGCACTGAGCGGGGCTGTGTTTTTCAAAAGGCCGGCGACGAGCTTTTATCCTGAGTTAGCGTGCGGACAGAGTCGCGGATTATTGTCGAGCGGGCCATTTTATAGGCGGCTTTTATGAGGTGTCACGCTTTGAGTTTAAGAGTTGACTCGGATAAATAAAGATTTTTGTCTTTATTCGCGAGGATTAACATTGTTCGAGCGTCTTTGCAGCAGCCGGAATAGTCGATGATCTTCGTTTTACGCGTTATAAGCGGTTGCCGCGCGAAAATACTATAACACTTAAACACGCGAATCGCCCCGACGTTTATCCTTTTCCAAAAAGTATTTAAAAAATGTTGACCCGGCGGTTAAGTAAGTACCAAGAAAAATTCGAGAGCACACACAGGTTTTAGCCGCGCGCGCGGTCCTAAACCTGTCCCCAAAGGAAGCGAGCCGCTGGCTTTCTTCCGAAAAGAGCGAAAATTTTTTACCTCTCACCGGGCGCTCTGGGGGCCCTCCGCCGCGCGGGCGCGCGCGAGCGCGTGTATATCCTCTCAATCTCACGTCGCCGGCTAATTGCCTTCTCATATACCTCTCGCGCACGCTCGGCCGCTCGTACATAAAAGAACGATCTCTCCTCTCAGCTCGTCGGCGGTGGCGGCGGCGGCGGCGGCGGCGGCGGCGGCAGCCTTGCGGCCGATAACGAGTTAATCGACGCGCCCGGCAGCTGCAGCGCTCCGTTTTTATCTGTTAAAAGCACTTGGCGCCGATACGTATATAGGTAGTCTCTTCCCCCCCCTCCTCTCACGCATATTATTTAGTCAACGCGCTATCTCGGGGCCCCGAGAGTCGCCGAAATCATTACGCCGCTCGCCTCACACACTCGCATTCTTTCAAAGGTGGCCTCTTCTCCTCGCTCCGTCCGTCCGTTCGTTCCTTCTTATCCCTCTCTCTTTTTGCGAGCTCAGCTCCGAGAGAGAGAGAGAGAGAGCGAAAGAGAGTCCCGAGGTGGTCTCAGCTCTGCTGGTGGCCTATACTCGCACTTACACGTACACGCCGATCGCACATTCGATCTCTCGCGCGCGCGCTCGCTCGCTCGCGCTCTCGGAGCAAAAAGGATAAGACGAAGGCCTGCAGCATGCGCCCGCGCGCGCGAGCGCGGCATTAATCTTCTCGAGAGTCGCCGCCGCCGCAGCACCACCACCTGCCGGCTATTCCCCTATTTTTCCCCGCGCCGCCGATCATAGGGCCCACCACCGTCGCGGAATGCAAAACTCTCCTCTCTTTTTCATCCGCCACGTATACGTATAGCTATACATTTATACGTATACATTCGCCTTTCTTTCTCTCGCCTACTCGTGCGGGGGCTGCCGCACACGCGCCTTAACGAGCCGCGCCGCCGGCGACGCGTGACTTTTTCCACAATTCGGCAATGGCGGACCTCCGCGTTTGTTGCATTTATTCTAGAGCGGCGTGCGACAGATCGATTTCCCATTGTCACCGCTGAGCATCATTGAGATGTTATGAGCTGCGACCGCACGCGAGGTGCGGCCCCCGTTGCACACAGAGCTTACCCTCCGCTACACGCATAACACACAATAAAGAGCCCAGCCCAAGCGAGCGGTCCCTTTTCTTCTCCAAAAGGTTTGACCGTGCGACAATATTCGAGCGCGGCCTTTTACGCCTCGCCGACTCCGGGGCGGTCTTTTTCCTCGCCTCGGCCGTGGCTTTTTAAACAAGCGTGACGCTTCTTCACGCCTAATCAGCCGAAAACTCGGGCTGTTCCCGTCTTTTCAGGACTTTTCGACAAACGCCGCCGACTCTCTGTGTGAACGACCGCCCCGCTTGATGCGTGTCGTCGGCCTCCTCCTCGTCTTTTGATCGGCGATTTTCAGAGGCAGATTTATTCCTTAAAGGCGTATGCATCTGGGTTAAGCGTGCTTAATCGAGCCTCTTTGTCGATCGCGGATCGGTCCCCTGTTTACGTTTTATACACGGATCTAGCCGGCTGCGCGCGGAGACGTTTCTTTGACTGCAAGTCGCCCGAGGCGAGACGCGATTTTCTCTCTCGGTGACACGCACACGCGACCGAGCCGTCGCTTTTTTTTTCTCTCTTCTTATTCTCCGACGGGGAGCTAGTAATGCGGAACGGGGAGTTTGTTTGTTAGGCTTGGGGCTTGCAGTTTGGTATCTTTGTGAACGAGAGGATGATTGGGGACGATTTTGTGGAATGTCGAATCGGCTGCCCGTGGCTTTTTGTCGACGAGCAGATGGCTTCGTTAGACGTCGCGCGCTCTGATGGGAGAAGAAACTAGGCTATTTTTTGTTGTTGTTGGTTCGAGGTGAACAAAAAAATGGAGGAGGGATAGGGAAAAAAATGTTTTGTCGGCCGTTTACGTCGGCCCGGGATGATTAAGTACTAATGGAGGCTGTTTGTTATATAAGCAAGGTAGATAAGGTATCTGCTATTGATTTGGCCGATGGTAGTAGAAATCGAAATTTATCGGCGTCAAACATATCAAAATTATTTATGATAGGATAGAGCGGTGTAATAGTTATTATGTTACAAAAGAACTTAATCAACACTCTGTTAATACGATGAAAGTGACTTTTGTTGGCCTGTAATAAATCGATTATCCGCAATAGAAAAGTTAAATCGATCATAAAGTGAAATTTCCTGGAGGCCCGTAATACGGCGGGTCATAAGTACATTAAAAGAAATCTGATTAAAATATTTCCGATCGTAAAAAGATATATCCCGATCGTTATTACGGGCAAGAGTAAAAGGAACGCGCGGCGCGCGATTGAGAAATCGGCGTGTACAAAATGGCTCGCACGCGTGGATGTGCGTGTGTTCCTTCTCTTTCATGCTCCATTGTGAGATATTGCTGTTTTATCCACTTTGGTAATACCTCCCGAGCTTTATTTCGCTATATCTTCGCCGCGTTCGCTCGCGCCGGCTCTTTCTTTCTCCCTACACTACTATATACGTCTACACGTACATTCGATCTTGCCTTTGTGTCCATTCACTTTCGCTTCCCTCTCTCTCTTAAAGGTAAAAGGTAATCTCGCGCTGTGGGCTGTCGATTTCAATTTTGATGCGCACTTAACTTTTGAAAAAGCGGAAGTACATTTATTTTCCATTTATACAGGTAATTCGAGAGGCCGATCGAAGCGAGCCTTTTACTTTCATCGCGGAAAATTTTATTAACAATTTAAATTCGTGATTAACGATAAACGATTTTCGAAATTTTCGTCTTAAAAGCTTTTACGAAGCCGAATCGCCGCGCGCGCGCACGCGAAGGCAATTAAAACCGCGACAAGATCCGAGCTGATTTAGAAATCGGATACCGGTGTATAAGCCGTATCGTAAAGTATGCTATTTATTAATCAATTAGAAAAATAGAAATGAAAATTTTTTCCCCCCGCAGACTCTAATATCCATTAATATTTATAACGTGCGGAAACTCATACAGCGCCTGGAAATTGATATGTTAATTTATTCTTTCGCAACTAAGCTCCAATCCTCAACTTTTTTCCCCCACTCGCTATTTACTTATATATACGCACCTGCCTAATCTATTAACCGCCTCCTTTTTTTCTATATAATCCTGCCCGCGTCTATACTGCGGATCGGTCCGCGTAAATTAATTCGCCGATGCCCGATAAGCGCGATCGGCAGGCAGCAGCAGCAGCAACCGATCCCTCGCAAATTATATCGATTTTGCGAAAGCGCCCGGTTTTTGCCGGTATACGCGGAATTTTCGATACACACACACGCTCCAACCTGTTTCCAGGCGTGCGCGCGCGACCGTCGGTTATTAAGACGTGGAGCGCGTTGGATTTTAAGTGTATGTAAAAAGCCCGGCATCTAGTTTGGAAGTGTTATTACTCGTAATTTAAAGGAAAAGCGCCGATTATACAAGCGATCTCACGACAGATAAAATCTCCCGCTTTTTGCGCGGCCCGATGATAATTTTAACGTTCTTAAAACTTATACTCGCGTGCGCACATTGTAAATTTTGCTTCGCTTAAATTCCGCGTTGTTTATGAATTATTTATTCAAAGTGGACAATTTGTAATTCAAATTCTAGCTTTTAAGAAGCGAAATATTCTCGGCGCATATGGGCATAAATAAAAATTCAGAATCAAGAATGACGATTCTATTACCATTTCTTCAGAAAATTAACGCGCATTAAAAAATAGCTGAAAAACATACCGACTCACTAACCGAATCCCCGCAAAAAAAGGAGCTCCATTACACGAGAAAAAGGCACCGGTTTATAATTGACACGTTAAAATCGGCGCGCCACACGCAAAACAAAATTTGTTTATTTCTTCGAGTCACTTCTACAACTCGTGCTCTCCTCGTCGGTGCTCGTTATTTATTAACTCCCACCTGCTCCGGCCTGGTGAGCTGGTATCGGAGGTCCAGGGCGACTACTTTTTCTCTCTATGCCGGCCGCCGAGCGCGCAAATACGTCGCCGATAAACGCTACCCTCCATAAATAAAAGGCAGCGATAGCGCGAGAGCGCGCCTTAATTGCATCGATTTTATAAAAGCCAGTCGCGCTCTCTCGACGTACTGAAGAAAAGAAAAAAAAACGAGCGCGCGAGCTCGTATACCTGTTTTCCCTATTAAGACATAAAGGAGCAATCGACCTCCTTTGCCGGTCGACTCGAAAAAAAAAAGTGCAACAATAAAAAATCCTTGGCTTCGGAAAAGCGTTGTTTTCGGAAAAATTAAAGGGCCTCCCTGAGGCCGGAACAAGTGTGCGGTGAGCGCGATAAGGGCAGCCTGAGCTCGCTCTCAGGTTAGAGCGAGAGAGAGAGAGAAAGCCGGTCGTTTTACGAGGAGATTATACGAAGGCAGCCGGCCGCGGAGCTAATATGATCGGATTAAATTGGCTACACACACATGTGAGCTCTCTCGCAGAGAACAGAGAGAGAGAGCGAGCGGCCGAAAGGGAAGAAGAACCAAGAAGCCTAGCTCTGTATATATAGCCCTCTCCTCTCCTCTCTCTCTCTCTTTCGCTCTTGCTGGCTGTATAGCTGGAGGCGCAGGATGAAGATGTCTAGCGCTGCGCTGGCAGCTCAAGGTCTGCCACTTTCCCCTACCTTCCTCCTCTCGAAGGAGGCGGCAGCGGCGGTGGCGAGCCCCACCATATCGTTGCCCTCTCTACCACTCGAGGAGCGCGCGAGAGCTCACTATATACATCATCTATATATATATATATATATAAAGTCTCTCCCTCTCGCGCTTGCCTCGCCGAGGATTTCGAGCGCTCGAAAAGAAGGCTCTCTCTCTCTCCGGCCGACTGAAATAATAGGTTGCGCCTGCGCGCTCATTAACCTTTATACCCCGTGCGCGCGAGAACACAGAAGAGCGCGGCAATCTCAGGGCGCAGGGCTTTCTATCTGTGTTGCTATATATGTATATACGTGCGCCCGCGTGTCTGTGTTTGCTTTTTCATCAGCCATTAACAGGGGGCCCAGCTCTCTCGCTGAACAACTGACCCGCGATATGCCGCTCCGATATATAGCTATTGCGCCATATTTTCGGAAATTCCTCCCTCCCCGATGCGCCTGGCTCTCGGGCTGCGCTCGCCAAGGCTGGCCGGCTCATAATAAATCCTATAAATATCGTTTTACAGCCCGAGGAAAGTGGCGATGATGGCCCTGGCTCGGGCCCGATTTATGGGGTCCACTCTCCTGCCCAGGAGGTAGAGGCACCTTCCAGAGCCGGCTCTCTCCCTCACTCTCTGGCCGTGTATTGCCAAAATATTTAACGCTTTATTGTTATTGCGAGAGAGCCGGCCTTGCGCGCGTTTCTCTCGCTCTCCTTGAGTGCACGTGCGAGAGCGCAGGGGTGCGCGATATGCACGTGTTTGCGCAATAATGCCCCGCTCGCTGCGAGAGGGGACAATTTATGGTGGCGCGATTTAACAAGCTACTTACGAGCCATGATGCCTGCCGCGGCTCGAAGGTCGTAACGTTTTTTTGTTTTTCGAAATGTATACGTTGAGACCTGGGAATTGCTGAATAAATTTCGGGATCCGACTTTATTCTACCATCTCGAGTGCGTCGAAGGCGAAGGGGAGCTCGTAAAACGAAAGGTAAAAAAAATCGCAATCATCGAGAACGCGTGCATATAAAGATCTCTCCGAGTGGAGAGAGAGACGAATTACAGGGGCAGAGGCATTAGCGCATCGGATTCCAGCTCGGCGCATCATTCATCGTCGAGAGAGAGCCGGTATACAGGCGCCAGCGCCATCACCGTCGCTTTTATTACACATAACCGATCCTCGTGAGTACAGCGTAGATTTACAGAGCTCCTGTCTCTCTCTCTTCTCGTCCTTTCAAAGAAGAAATATTCGGAGAGAGGCGAGTGCTCGCGTCGCGTGACGCGCGGTCAGCCGCGCGCTCACAAAGGCAGCCCGAGAGGAAATAATAATCGGCCGCCGTCAGCGTGATTACAGCGAGACGTCTCAATGCGAAAGCGTCCCATCTCCGCCTGCGGAAAACATATCCACGCCGCGTGCGAACGATATAATTGGAGCGCGGAGGAACAAACAAATCGGCTCTAAGATCGTTAGATTGGCCGTTTTCAATTATAAAACGGCGCAAAAAATAAACAACGGCCAGAGCAAACAGCGCGCTCGAGATGCTATCTTCGAATTTTCGGCACGCGCGTACGAGAGAGACTAGAGGCTGCCCAGTCATTTGGCGCTCGCTAAACGCGAAATAAGCTGTTCTTTTGTCCGGGCCAGCCGCTAACTTTCGGCCGCATCATCCTCGCGCCCCGCTGCGCCGTAATCTCTCTATTAACTCAAATTTTCCCCGAGTCTCTCTCCGCGCCGAGACTTTCCCCGAACGCATTGTCTTAGACATCTGGCGCTAGGGCCGAGGGGGGCTGGGCCCGCGCGCTCGCAGCATCTTGCCAGTGTGTAATGAAGATCCGAGAGGGGCGTCGGTCATTTTTCCTCTCTCGCGCGCGCAGCGCAGCTTGGAGTCGCGAGAGAGAGAGGCGGAGGAGAGGAAAGAAAAGAAGCGAGAGAGAGGCGGACTGGAGAGCTCGCAGTCGGGGCCCCCAGAATGTTTGATCGATTCACTCCGGAGACAAAGACGAGACAAACAAGTATGCGAGAGGGTAGGAGCGAGCGAGAGAGAGAGAGGAGCTTACATGCGCGCGGCATCTTCTTCGTCTTCTCTTTCTCTCCACCTGACACTGGCGGACTACACGCATTTATCACCGCGCTCTCGCGCGCGCGGCCCTCTCTCTCTCGCTCGTCCGCCAGATATCATCTCTCGTATACGTATATCCTGCGCACGTCCCGACAGCTCATCTATTCCACCTGGCGTTCACGTATATATACAGCCTGGCGCAAGTATCTTTCCTCCCTCCCGCGAGGGCCCTGAATTATTATTAAAACTCGTTTGCCCGGCGTGTCCTGCGCCCGCGCTTCTGGATATAGCGTGGGCGGGCCGAAAAATTACGCAACGCGAAACTAGAATAGCCGGGCGGCGAGGCGGACAGGAGGCAGAGAGAGAGAGTTGAGATGATCGCCTCCCGTGATCGTTTTTTGATCGGCGCGTGCATGCTCCCTCGGCCGAATGATAATTCGACGAGCAGCAGAGGGAGGGAGTAAGACATCGGTACTTGTCTTGTCCGTGCGTATTTCATCTCTCCTGCACGAGAGAGAGAGAGCGGCAGAGCGATGATTGAGCCACGCGCGCGGAAAAAAGAAGAGGGATAACGCACACACACGCGCGCGGGATGATGCGAAGAATGTATACTCTTCTCTCTCGCTCTCTTCGAAAGTGTGTGACAGCGTGTAATCTCGGCAAGAGCGAGAGAGAGAACGAAATAACAGGTTCTCTTTCGCCTCTCCGCTTCCTCCCCTCGCGCTGCCGAGAGGAGAATGTGTGTACGAGATCGCTCTCCTCCCTTTTATCCTCCCTCTCTCTCCCTCCCCGCCGCCGCCGCGGCGCAACTAACAATTTCATCGGGCGATGTTTGACTCGCTCTTGCTTATCTCGTTTCCCGGGCTTCCGCCACGCCGCGAGAGAGCGATCCGAAGGAAATTACGCTTGCGCAGCGACGAGTGTCTCTCTGAAGCGCGTGAAAAACGCGCTTTACGGGGAGCCGGCCCGCGCGGCGGCGCGCATATTCATGAAGGAATAGGAACCGGAGAGCTCGTTTGTCAAAATTTCCAGGGAAGCCTGTAATTATGCGCGAGGGGACATATTTCGTCGATGGAGTCGCGCGCTGAATAATCGTGTCCCAGCGGCATTCCCGAAATAGCCGCGACGAAACAATGTATATACGTACCACGCGGAGGCGCGTAGAGCGCGGCAGTTCATTACTTATACACGGACGCGCGCGCGCGCGCCTCGTGGAAGAGGCTCGGTTTTATAATGAAATTTCGCCGCCATTAATCATATCGATAACCCTTATTGACAGAAGTAATTAAGGATTTGACAGAGGCAATTAAAATTTCACTCGCCGGGCGCAAGCTTCTACACTCCGGCTGCGCGCGCGCTCCTCTACATATTATCAATATTCAGAGCGGGAAAATTAAATGCCGCCGAAAGGCGCCGATCTGCTCGCGCCCGTATACATAATAATAATCTGAAAAAATTAGCATTTCCCGAACGTCTTCATTCGCACTGGTAATTAATCGCTCATAATACACACGCGCGTTGCTTATATATATGCATCGCTCGCGATACACACTCGCAGAGTCTATAATGGCATATCCGCGGCCGAGAGAGAGAGAGGAGAGAGGGTTGCACGCCGGTCGGAGCAAGCGAGAGACAGATGGGTCGGAGGACACGCCAAAGTAGCCGAGAGAGCGAGAGAGAGAGAGAGAGAAAAAGAGATAACGGACGGGACGAGAGGAGGAAGGATCGCGGATTGAGTCATTATGTTTGCTCGCTGCGGAGAGCACAGCGAGCCTTGATGCCCCTGCCATTGGCGCGCGAGCGGTGAAAGGAAACCACCGAGCGCCTCTCTCGTGTACCCCCTTCCTTGTATATACTTCGAGCGCGCCTCTGGCTTCTTTTCGGACGCCGCGTTAGAGAGCCGGCTGTATTCTTTCGATTTTTTCTTTTTTTTTGTTTCGAGCAGAGCGAGTATATAGAGAGCGATCGAAGGTCGAGTGAAATTTTCGGGAAAAGAAGGCGGCGATGGGGGCCGTATTGTTGAGCCGGCTCAGCTTGCAGGCCTGTATAATAAAGATGCCGGGAGATGATTGTGAGCGGAGGATGATGATGATGATGGAGGGTAATAAAGGAAAATGTCTTGATTAAGCGCGCCGCCGAGGCTGCGGACACGATCGTGCAAGCACGTAGCGCTCGTGTTTGCACTGTGAAATTTTACGAGGCTCCGGGGGGCGCCGAATTAAAAATTCCAATTGTTTATCGAGCCTTCGAGATATATATAAGCTAGAGCCGAGTCTTCTATTTTTAGCTTAAAATTTCTGCACATGTGCATCGCGAGCACGGCCACTTTCGAGTTTCGCCTGAAAAATTGTAAAAGCCACTGCAACATTCTTTCGAAATTCAAATTGCTCGGCTGGCACGTCGAGAGGCATCCTGAAAGGCTTAAAAATGTCATTACCTTAATCTTCATAATTTACTTACTTACGCTCTTATTTTCGCGTACACACGGCAGCAGCAGCAGCAGCGGAGCACTCAAAAGCGAGCTGCGCTCGGCGAAACACGTTTCCATAAAATTAACAAAAATGAGATAATGAGTGAGCGCGCTCGAAAGCTCAAAAAAAAGTCAAAGCCACAAGTCTTTCGGTCGTCGTAATGCTTTTTCCCGTACGCTTCGCAGAAAAGAAGCCTGCCAGCCCAGCCAGCCAGCCAGCGAGCCGTCATCGTTCCGTCGGCTTTTCTGCCGGAGGCGTAGCTGCACATAAATTTTTCGTTCGCGCGCACGGATCCTTATCGAGCGGAGAAAGAGAGAGCTTGGCGCAAGAGTCAACCCCGAGCGCGCCGACGGTTCATCATCGTCGTTCCAGTCGATAAGCTCGTTAATTAGGGACCGAGGCGAATGTCTTCTTTAGCGCGAACGAGCACTTGCGGTACACGCCGCGGAAATGATAAAGAAACCCGGCCGCACTTTTCAAATCGGCGAGCCCCAAGCCGGCTCTATATACACGAGTGCTGTGCCGCCGCCGCCGCCGCCGCCGTCGGTCGGGTATATACGGCGAAGAGCCGGAGAAACGCTAGTGAGAAATGAGGCTTTCGCTTTATCGATAATTGATTTCGCTCTCGATCGGATTGCGATAATTCGCGCTCGCCTGATTGATTTCAGCGGCTACCTTAACCGTGTTTTCGATTTGAATTCCCAAATAAAAGGCAGCCGAGCTCTCAGTTGGATTTACGGATGAATACAGCCGAGCTGATGTTGGATTATTTTGAAATTCGCTCAAGTTTGACGCTATATACCCGAAAAGCGGCATAAATTAAATAACGCGGCTCTTGCTCCTCTGCGCGGATGGTTAATTCGGCATTATTCGGCTTTTATTAATCGATCTTAATCTCGATTACTCGCCGGGCATAATAGCGTTAATAATTTTTATTAAAATATTAACACTAAAGTCGTTGGCAGCTCACTTGCGCACGCGAGCTTCTACCTTTGAAGCCGTCGAAAAGCCGTCCTCTATTTTCAATAATTATTATCCCTCTGACGCGTCCCGGCGATACGCGCGCGTAATTTATATAGCTTTTGGCAGGGCCGGCTTCATTACGCCGATATTAAAACTTAATAAAATTTGTAAGTAAAATTCGGCGGTAGATTGCCGGCCGATACGGCGGCGTCGGCGCGCGCCCGATTAAAATTCGCCTCGGTCATTCCGGGCGCCCCGTTCTGATTGGCAACGAAAATTATCGTCTTTATCGGCGATCGATCGGCCGATAACGGTACAGCCTCTCTCTTTTTTTTCCCTCCCCGTGGCCGCGCGCGCGCGCACATAATCCATCGAGTCATACTTTGACCCTTTTCACGCGCTCGCGCGCTCCCAGAGACAGGCAGGAATCATCCTCGCCTCATCGTCGAGCGTTGACGAAAACGTCCATTGTCGGGCCGCTCGTTATCTGCCGCTCGGTATCAGGCCCTGGAATTCCGCGGCCGATCGCTCGTCTTCTCGTTTTTTTCCTCTCCTTTCCCTCCCGTCATCGCCGTCCACCGCGCGGGAGTGACAATTGATTAACTCTCGAGAGCGCCTCTCGATTGATCGATCTATTGTCTCGCGGACAGCTCGGCCCTCGTAGCTCTTTGTTACACGGCCCGCCTGGCTCCTCTTCTATGGTAATAACGAGGCCTCCGTACGTAACGATTTACCTTTTTAATTCCCAGCGAAGGCCGAGGCATTCCCAGAGAGCGCGCGTCATTTTTACGCGAGGAAACAAAACGGCCCGCATATAATCGCGAGCCACAATGCCGCTCCGAAAGCAATCATTCATTCGCCGAGTGTAAATTTCATCTTCGCGTATATGTGTTGTGTCCCGACGGACACCTCTCCCTCGCTTCATATTCAGCTCGGCGTCACGCGCATAAAAGTCTCTCTTCGCCAGCTCGTACACGCGCACAATGCCACATTGTGCAGTGGGTATATATGCATATTCTCCCTGCGTCGCGATCCGTCGCGCGAACTGGCTTAATGCAGTCTCTGGCACGGCTAAAATGAGGAGGGCAGTGTGTAGTTGATCGACAGGCTAGACTTTTTCCACTGCAGTTAATTAGGTCTTTTTTCGAGAGGCATATACCTGACACCTCTCTCCCTTTTTCAGTTTGCGCAAAATCGCGCAGAATTTCAATAGGTTAGCCCTCGCGCTCGGCGTTTGTTTTCCTTTTCGGCCGAGGCGGCGGTGGCGGCTGCGGCGGCGGCGGCGACTTGAAGAATTTACGATGCAATCTCTCGCTACGTTTTTCCCTTGTCGAGTGAGAGAGGAGCAGCAAAGGAGGGAGCCCCTGTAAGCGTGCGAGACTGTGTGTGTGTGTACGTGTAAGTGTGCCCCTTTCCTTCCTTTCCTCGGGAGAGCGAGAGCGAGAGCGCGGATTCAATGTCCATGCAAAGCGAACGCCGGCGGCCGAACGCCTGTCAATTATCCGTTATATACGGCCCGGGCCTCAAAGCGCGAGCGCAAGAGTGAGAGAGAGAGAGAGAGCGAGCTGCAGCAGCGCCGCAGCAGCCATCCTTTTAACGATGTGTGCGCAGGGGAGTCGCTGCAGCGCAGGCTCCTCTCTCGCGAAGAGAAAGAGAGAAAGAGAAAGACTGCTCCGAATATCCCGGGAGAGAAACGAAAGTCTCGAGACGAGGAGCGCTGATAGCCGATAGCCTTGCGACTCGCGCTCGCGCGCGCAAACTTGCATGAGAAAGTGCATCTCATTTTCGACTACTGTCATCCAGCTCGTTGCTGCCATTGTGCGCGCCAGCGGAGAAGCCGAGGGATAATTCGGTGCACGTTCGAGCAGTCCGCGACGGCAGATATCGTGACGTTCTCCTCTCTCTCTCTCTCTCTGGGAGAATACTCGCCATTTGTACGTAGAGTGGAACGACAGCTGCTATGCAGTTACATGAGAGAAAAAGAAACCCCCGCGAGAGAGATTTGATATACCGCCTAGATGTGTAAAACGTGTTGGCCAACTCGCTACCTACCTCTCTCCCCCCTCTGATGCATTGCCCTGTGCCAGTTATGACTGATATTGCGCGAAATTTCACTTGCCTATATGTAGGCCGCTGCTTCTGTTCGAGCGCAGTAGTTAATGCAGTTTCGCTGTACCTCCGCTCGTATACAGCAGTCGCTTTAATGTCGTCGCGCTCGACGAGCAGCGGCGATTCGGACGAGCCGGATGGAGAGAGATCGCGAAAGAGCCGAGTTATATCGGGGAAAAATATCCGAGCTCAAAGTTATTACGAGCGCGGCCGGGCGTTCAAATTTCATTTTGCCAATAAAACCCGCTCCCCCCTGCTCGTTTCATCGCGCATAAACCGTTTTCCTTTCGACTACAGCCGTTTATCAAGCCCATAACGCAGCTATACACACACGCGAATCCTCGCGCTTATAATTAGCCGCGCTCCCGGTCTTAAAGCGTCGATTCGTAAAAATGCCCGCCCAAAACAAAACCACAACCGATGCACACAAGCTTGAAAAAACTTAACCCTCCTCGCTATCTTTTTCAGGTAAGTGTTGCCGGTACGAGCAGCAGCACGAGCACGAGCGGCACGAGCACGAGCGCCGGTAGCGCGACGGCGAGCGGCTCGGTGGTCCACCCCAGCTCAGCCGACATGGCCAACGACCTCGACTGGTTCGCCGGCGTCGCCGAGGAGGAGCTACTCTACTACTCGAGCCTGGGCAACGAGCTCGACTCGCTCTTCGCCGTGGTGGGCAGTTTTGTGCCACCCCCGCCCAGGCCGCCCTTCATGCCCGAAGAAACGGTGCCCACGGATGGACTGACGACTTGCGATTTGTGTTCTTGGGCACTCAGGAATGATAGGTACTCGTTCTCGCTCGACGGCACGCTAGGTGAGTTTCGCTTTTTCTTTTTTTCTATACGTTTTTTTTTTGTGTTCGTTTTGATGGTTTTTGAAAACACTTGTATTCTCACTCCCGGCTCTTTGTGGCCTGTGGGACGCTGGCCGTAAAAGGGGCCCGCTGAGAGTCGGTGTAAAGGGAGAAGAAAGGAGCTGGTTTAATCGATTTTCTGCCCTTTCTCGGGACGGCCGGCTATAACCAAAAATGTTGTAAATATTTTTTTCTCTCTCGGGACGCTTTTAATTGCGTCGCCTTTTCAAACTGTAAACGCTGCTGTCTTCGTATAGCGGCGGGCGTATACGCAGTTTTATAGAACGTCATAAAGTCATAAAGCGGAGGCTTGATAAATAAAGATAGATGCAATTTTAATGCCGAATGCGCGGAATAAAATTATTGCGGCTCGTAAACGTTTATCAATGCTAGAAAAGTCATTTCGAAACGTCCGTTTATATACACATTAATCTAGCGATTTTTGCATCCGATAAAACCTCTCGCATAAAAACACACACAGCCACACTGTCGCACCGGCTCACGCATTCAATTCAGCTCTTATACGCGCTCCCAGCGCAACGCAAACGAGCAGATGTCAACGAATAATTGCCTCTGCGAAAAAAAAATCTTTCACTCGAGAGCGACGGTATTAGCGTTATTTTTCGCCTCTATACTCGCCCAGATCTCTAGTCCCGATATACGAAAAAAGCCAGCAGCGCTTATACTCTTTCCGCGCGAAATTCGCGGACGCCAAAGTTATTCGAATATTTCTCGGGGTCGGGCTCCGTGCTTTTTTGCGACGCTAATTCCGCAGGCTCGACTCTCTCCCGGTCAGATTGCGCGCGCCGAGCTCTCTCCTCTCTCGAGATAATCTCGGAGACGATCTCGCCGCGCGGCGCAACCGCCGCGTAGATTTATACCTGCGCGCGAGGAGCCGCATTTATATCTCGGAAGGATATACGCGGAGGCGCAAAGTGCCCATTGAATCGCCCCTGCCGCGCGCACCTTGCGATCTCCCCCGATGCTACTGCCCTACTGCACACATGCATGCACACACGGACGCGCACTCCGCCGATATCACGGCGAGTTCTTTCTTTTCTCTCTCTTCCTGCGCGCCGTTCGAGTATAGCGACTAGGATTTAAGATAAAACGTCGACAACTTGTCACATTTCACCTGGGCGCGCTGGCTGGCGAGAGGCGAAAAATAAATAGCGAGAGAGGGAGAAAAGGGGTATAAATAAAAGGCGCGAGCGGCGATGTGTGTTTGCCTTTTTGAGAGATTGCATCGCGGGCGACGCGAGAGCCCGGCCGTATACACACGTACACAGACGCACACTCCAATAACAATGATGGAAACAAGCCCGAGCTCGCGCGCGCTAGGAAAAAAGGATTGTTTTATTGAGTGCGAATGCAAGAGCCTCGCTCCCTCTCAGATGTTTAACTCTTTTGATGCATCGCGCTCGCCGAAAAATATACCGGCGGCCGGCCGCGAGATACATATCAGGCGCGAGAGCTCGCGCTCGCGCGCTCCTGGGTAATTGAATTTCGAAATTTTCTGAAATACCTGCTTTTCAGATGGCTGTCTGAATTCTTGATGGTTTAGACTCGTCGTTGGTTGACGGGTTTGGAAAAGGACGCGTCGATATGAAAAAATACGCTGAGGCAGATGTCACGTTCGTTTTGAGCTGAACGCTCGGGAAACATTCTTTTGAGGATTAACGTAAGACGCTCTGAATTTTTTCTGTTTCCGCCGTTCATGTAATAAACTGCGAGTTACTTTCTGTAGTTGCAGCTCATTCAGTCCATATACTTTGTAGAAAGTCAAAGTCCTTGGGAAATAATATCTAGAAAACTAAGCCTTTTAATTTAAATATTCTCCTGTGCTGCACTCTTGGAACTGGTGCGGCGCAGTTAATCATGCCATGGAATCTCTTTGAGCAGCGCAAGATAGATCGTTGCCGGCAATACCTGCAATCCTTTTTGCGCATTATCTAACCGACTTTCGCAAAAACTAGATTTCCCAGTCGCAAAAACAGCCGAACGAAAAAAAAAGCAGCCGAGACCCTCCGCAAATCCAATCTCGCTAAAAGGGGCGAGCCTTTCCATAAACACATTTCACAAACGCCTCTATATATCGATACTCCCGCGAATACTTTTCTTTATCCGCGACGTTTCGCAAAAGCGTGTCAGGCATTTCCATGTGTGCGCGGCTCTCTGCTTGTGTTACGTAAGGCACTCGGCTAGCTCTATCCCAGCTATCAACGCGATTTCTTTCCGTCCGACTAGACACAACACACAGATCTACCTCTCGCGCCCGGTCAGCAGCTGCAGCATCTGCCCTATAAGAGGAGATTTCGAGCTTTCGGGCTCACGACACGAGCCGTCAATCAATCGCGGATCCCTCGCGCTTTATATACATACACAAACGCTGACAATGGCGCGCTGGTCCCCCTTTTTGCCCGATTACGATCTGGCCTGAATTCGCGTATATATATATGTATATAGAAAGACGGCGGCGGTGGCGGCTGAGAGGAAATGTGTGTACCGTTAGTCATGCACGTTGCCACCGGCGCGCGCGCGCAAGCGAGAGAGCCCAGGGACAGCGCTCCACGTATACGGGCACTGGGAAAATTTTGCCGCGAAATCGCGCGATTTCTCAATGGATTAGACTCGAGCGACGCAATATGCGCCGTTTATCTTTTTCCCCGGCCGGAGAATGTGGCCTCTCCGCGCCGAGGTTTCGCCTTTTTTCTCTCCCCCCCTCCTCGACGCGGCAGCGATTCTTTGTGGGCCGCTTGATTTTATCGGATGTATTGATAAATTGACTCGGGCGCGCGAGTTATATTATCGCGCGGCGAGCTCTGGACAAACGCTCAATACGGTGGCAGTAGCGAAATTCTTTCGGATGACGTGACTTTTACAGGGAATGCCTTTTTTTTCAGGCCGTTGAATCTCGATTATCCGGCGGGGGCGATTTTTCCGTATACAGAGCCGCGGCAGGTGATTTACGGCTCGCCGAGAGAGCTGAAAGCGAGCAATAAATTATAAAATCGATGAAAAAACACGTGTCGCTCGATCTACCGAGCGCAGCCCCGAGGAATTCGCGCTATGAAAAGCTTATTAGTCCAATAAAAGCCTCGGCGAGCCGTAAACCAGCGTTTTTACCTCTCGCCGCTGTTTT
>JAPYZA010010172.1:0-17904 GCA_030522685.1 Eupelmus azureus | reverse complement strand
CTTTATCGCCCGCTGCGATGTGCCGGTCTATAAACGTTTACTTTAGCCCCACATTTTAGGTATCGTAAAACGCGAAAATCGTGCATGTGTTACATAAATGTAAATTATATCATTAGAGTACAGCTATCATTGCTAAATAGTATATTTCTATACCCTGGCCGAAAGTACCACTTTCGCTCCCAGCTCAAAATCACGAAAGTGGTCGGTATTTTCGGCCCGGATATGGTGAAATAGTATATTACGCACCTAGAGAGGAAAAATAAAGAATGTCCCAGATCGTAAGTAAATTATCGATAATCATGCGATCTGAGGCTTTCTTTATTTCTTCCCGTGGTGCGTATACTATTTTTCACCATACCGGGGCCGAAAATCGTGATTTTGAGCGTAAGTGGTACTTTCGGCCAGGGTATGGTGAAAAATAGTAGACGCACCATGGGAGGAAATAAAGAAAGCCTCAGATCGCACGTTAACGACAATTTACTTACGATCTGGGACATTCTTTATTTTTCCGTCCTAGGTGCGTAATATATACTATTTTCAGTAGCTATTTCGGTACAAATATAATTGGCTTAAATTAAATCCATGCGATATTTCGACAAATTTTCATCAACCTTCTACATATAATAATGAGCAGAAAATTTTATGAACCTGAGAATTCATTTGCAATATCATCGGAAATTCGATTAAACTTTGTCATAAACTTGTTTAAAATTTCATTCAAAATAATAGCCAAAAGCTTTTAAGCCATTAAGCTAAATGTTATGCAAAGATTTTTTAAAATTTTCCAGCTACATTTTTCGAAGTTTGACAATGCCTCATAGGTCCACTTAAGATGAAGTTTTGTCAAAGTAAAAAAGTAAAAATATTTCAGTTAAAATTTCGTATTTCTTTTACACGAATACACTGTAGAAGATTGGTATATACATATTGAATTTTATAAAAAAATACGAATAATGGGTTTTCTTAAATAAAATTTATACGAAACACAAAATTGTCAACTGTTTAGCTGTTTCTTCAATGTATTTGAAGAATTGTCCAACAATATCGGATCTATACTCTCATCTCGACATACTTTCCGCAAGAGAGTAGAAAAAGAATTTGCGAGAGTTAGCTCGAAAAATTCGAATAACTTGAACAATTTCCACTTCGAGAAGAATCTCTGTGTTAATACCTACTCGGCGATGGTGTCAGCACTGGATATTGCGCGATTCCATATAGAGAAAGAGCTAGCAAGAGAAGCGACTATATAGATACTCTACGCTGGCTGTGCGCACGATCGGCTGTGGAAAACTGCAGTACCGCTAGTGGCCTCTGACCTCGCCCCGAGTCCCTGACGGAGCGGCCGTTACCGCGAAGCCTCCTTTTATTTCGCACATCTTCTCCTACGTGCTACTACAGCCACAGCTAGTACACACACACACACAAACACACACACACACACACGCGCGCGCGCATATGCGCTCACACACAGATATATATATATATATATATATATATATGTGTGTGTGTATGTATGTGTGTGTGTGTGGGGGGGGGGGTGTGTATCATACCTTAACTCGCCAAGTGCGCGCTTGGCGAAAATGTTGATTGCGAACTTAGCTACTCTATGCAGATAGCACCTAGCAGTAAGAATAGAGAAGCTCTTCAGGCGCTAGCATGCGCTTCAACCAGTAAGCGTGAACTTGGGACTGGCTTCGAAAAATCAACAGGCTCCGGTCATTCTTCACTCCTTTCTTTACGCCTGAAGGATTGCAAAATAAATAATGTTGAAGACAACTCGCTCTCGAATTGACTCAGCGGCAATTTTTAAAATCCGTTTTTCACCTAGCTACGCGAACCTCACCAACAAACATTTAAGATTTTTCAATCTTGTATAAATTTCGACAGGGCTCTCCCCCCCCCCCTCTCTATCGTTCTCTCTCTCTCTCTCTCTCTCTCTCTCTCTCCTCTCTCTCTCTCTCTCTCTCTCTCTCTCTCTCTCATCATTTTCTAGAGTTACAGAACTATTTTGCTCTTTCGTTCAAATGATACCAAACATAAAATTATCAATTTAACCTTCATAAAATTCAATCTCTAATTTTACCAGGACCAAAAATTTAGCATAGGTCAGTATCGAATACGCGTGAAAAAATAGATATTCAATCAGGTGTAAATTCGAAATATAGTTTTTGAATTTTTGTCACCAATGAAAGTAGGCAAAGATTTAAATTTAAATTAATCTGTCTGATAGTATTATCGCTATAGTGTAAATAATTCACTTGACTTTGGAAGCAGGCTAGAGATTATTGATATCGAGATGAAATAAGATAGATTCGCAAATAGAACTTGAAAAGGAGCGTTTAAGCTCGCTGTTCGTAGGCCTGAAATGAAAAGCAAATTACTCGCCAGTCAACATTCTTTCATTCTCTCCCTCTCACACACGGGCACACACAGATGGAGATGCAGACACAGACGCAGACGTATGCAGGCGTAGGCACACATGCGCAGAGAATCCTCTCCTTGAGAATCTCCGTCGTTTCGCGGGCGCGAAGCACTGCAGTGGGGACGTTTAGGGTCAGAGCTGTTAAAGCCCCCCTCATGAGCGCAGTCGGCTGCATAGTGATGCATATCAGCACGGCGTAATACGAGCCAGCTTTCGTAAAACGGTCGATGGCTATTTATCTTCGACTTCACTACACAAGCATATACTCCGAGCCCAGTGGAGGGTATAAGATTTTCTAGGTTGCTCTCGGTTCTTTAATGTCGAGTGAGTCTCGTTAGCGCTTCGGACGTATAATATGTGTGAGCTTGTGCAAGCTCGTCGCAGTATTTTATTGTTGCATTGTGCGTCCAGGGCAGATAAAGGAAAGAGATAAGAAAAAAGGAGCTCGATCCTGCTGTACAGATTGTTCTTTCATGAGCTGAAAAAGAAACAGGCTTCATAGCAGGATTCACCAGAATTGATGGGCGTTTTTCGAGCTCTATGAAATTTCTTACAGATAGGATTGCCTGATAGATTGTCCTTCTTTCAACAGATCAACCTTCTTGACAAACAGTTAATTATAATAATTAAGTGGCTCGGTAACGGCTTTTCTCGAAAATTAAATTATTCCTTTTTAGGCTAATCGATGAAAGTCTCTCGATACTTCGCGCACTTAAGGGGCTGTCGGAGACATCCAGTACACGGATCATGCCTGAAATTCCAGGATTTTTATGAAATAACCAATCTCACATCTAGTCTGACAAATGCTTCCTCATAGTAAAGGTTAGGGTGATCAGCTCATTAAATAATGATAAATTTGATAAATATACGATAAAAGTAGTAATATAATGCAAAATACTTCACGGCAGACAGTAAAAGATCGTTGAAAGAAAGAATCAAGTGCCCGTGTAAAAAAATAAGTCTGGCTAAAGTCTGGTAATAGTCTGGGATTCAAAAGTCTGGCAACGGCCACTATGCCAGATTTTTTGCCAGATTTATATTTTTTATTGCATTTTTGAAAATTAAAATAAATTTTAAAATAAAATAAATTTAAAAAAAATTTCTCAGGGCAGGATTTTAACCCACAATCTTCCGCTCTTCAAGCAGAAACTCTACCATCTGAGCTATTGTTTTGTTATTGACTGAAGTCAAAACCAATCGCACTCGCGCCTACTTATATACCCTCAGTGCGACCATTTTCTTTACAGAATATTCTATTTCTATAATGTGTGTTTTTGATATGTCAATGTTTATTGTTTTTTTTTTTATTTTTCAGGTCTATTAAACAATTATTTTTTTAAAGAAATCATTATCGATTTTCTATCGATTTATTTATTTATTTATTTATTATTTAAACGGGCAATAAATGCCCTTTACTATACAAAAGTTTACATAAGGTAGCAAAATTATAAGATAACAATTGAAGAAAAAAAGTTCATATGAAAAATAAGATAAATATATATATATAGAAAAACGGAAAAATTGCGACCAGACAAATGCTCCAAACACTCTAAAATCTAAAAACAATAGAACGTAAAGCATTCTTTCATGTATATAATGTAATAAATTATATATAATGTATATTTAATGTAATTTATAAGTAATTTTCGATTAATTTATTCATTTATTAACTCAAATTTCATTTATTTTTATTTTTTATAATTTCGAATTACCGAAATTACAATAATTTTTATAGTACCTGTTGTAGTGCTTGAAATAAATTCGCACTTATGCCACGCTTTTTTTATAGCAGATTTACCCTATTAAGCCCGTTACACGCTAAATAATATAGAAACAGATACCGATACAAGACGAGAAATGTATGGGATAGTATATCTATATCTGTACGTGTATCTGTAACTGTATCTCGTACTAGTATATCTATATACATGAGATACAGTTACAGATACACGTATATATAGATATACTATCCCATACATTTCTCGTCTTGTATCGGTATCTGTTTCTATATTTTTTAGCGTGTAACGGGCCTTATTTAACTGTCAGTTAGGTTAGTATATTTAACTCACTCACTTGATGTTGGCATCAGTGAATGAGTAGAATACTTTCAAATACGTGCTAAGTTGAAAGTAAATGTGTCTGAGCATTTAAATAAAAACAGAAAGTGTTCATAAAAATGTAATAATGTTTATAAATCTAAAATATAAAATTGGTGTTTCTGATTGAATTTCTGAAACCAATTTTGTTATTAATTATATTTATTTATATTTTTTGCATAAAGCAGTAGAAGAAAAACATAATCTTATTGTATACGAATCTATTTTCTGACATTAAAATTATTAAATTTAAAAGTTTTGCATGAATCACTTTGTAGTGTAACATTACAGATGTAAAAAGAAATAGATTTATCATGCGATGTTTCATTGAAATAATAAATATAAAGGCCAATGTCTGGACTGTAAAAAACTAAAAATTGTGGCTCTTTTTTAATTACTGGTGGATACTATGATGTTTGTTAATTAGGAGTATTGTTTGATGAATTGCAAATTAATTAATGTTTTCAGTTACTGTGGAATTTCTATTTTCATGTATTTGGACTCTATGAATTTGATTCGCTGAAAATGGAATGTAATCTGGATTAATTATACTATATTATATATAGTATATTATGCACGTTGCGTTGAGTGCAATATACGATTTTTTAGTACAGCCCGGCGAAAAAGGGGGATCTTTTGCTCGATATCCAGGATAAAATACTGCTCGATAAGGTCATTACAAAGAACTATTCTTTACTATGACAGACAAGGATAATGTAATAGGTGGCTATGAAAAGAGAAACCTATAATAAGAAAATGAATTTACTTTTGTGTGATAAAAGTACATATAAGTGCTTAAAAAATAATCCATTAAAGAAGTTACAAAACAGTGTCAAATTCATTATGCAGCGATGGAATAAGAATGAATTTTTGGATAGGAAAGATTCAAAACATGCTTCAAATAACTCACGAACGCGAATAATACTAACTGCTACTAAATTAAAAAACTATAAATATTTTCAAGTATCGGTAAAGTAAATAAACAAACTAACTAACCACCTGTGGATGTGATTAGCTGAGACTGACGTCACTGACGGTAGCAGGACAAAACGGAACGAACTGAACCATCGCGCGCGCACGCCAATTCAAACTTAAAAAAATTACTTAAATAAGTACGAACCAGTGATTTTCTTATTAAATTGAGACAAAATAAGATATCGGTATAACACTTTTTGGAGCTTTTTGGAGCAGAAGACATAACGCCAGAACCGAACTTCTTTCTCGACGAATTTCGCGAATACATGCGTAAAATTCGTCCAGTACCCGTAACGCATAATTACCTCAGCCGTGCATTCGTGTTTAAGGATTTATATAATTGCACTCATGTATTCATCAGATCACCTGGGAGCTCTCCTTGGATTGGAACCGACCTTGGAGTACCACAAGGTTCGGTTTTGGGACCTTTGCTCTTTTATATGTATATCAACGACGACGGTGAGGCCCTTGACGGAACACTAGCTAAGCATCTACTGTACGCCGATGACCTGCAAATTTACACTCAGGTGCCGAGCGGAGATCTGGCTGAGGGTGTGGCCCGGCTGGGGGCAGCTGCGGCGGTTGTATCGGAGTGGGCAGCGGCCGCGTCACTCAGGTTGAACACCGGGAAGACCAAAGCTATTATCCTGGGGCGAAAAAGAGTTGTCAGTCAACTATACGATCAGGGTCTTCCGGGTGTTCGCATGCCCGACGGGGTGTACGTGCCGTTCTTTGATGCAGCCACGAGCCTCGGTGTTGTGTTAGACTGTGGCATGACCTGGAGACCATAAGTCAATAAAATAGCCAAAATAACGAAGTTTCATATAGTCTGCGATTTTTCCGTAACTACACTACCGAGGTTCTGCGTAAGAGGCTTGCGATGGCTCTGCTGTTTCCTCAGCTAGATTACTGCTCGGTAGTTCTCCTAGACGCAAATCTAGAACTTAGACGAAGGTTACAGGTTATGCAGAATCAATGTGTTCGATACATATACGGTTTTAGGAGGAATGATCGCATCATTCCGTACAGGAATAGGTTAGGTTGGTTACGAACAGATTCTCGTCGTGAATATTTTATTTTAGTACACATGTACAGAATACTTAGAATAGGCCAACCAAATTATCTCGCTTCTCTTTTTCAAAGGCATGTGCCCCAGGGTCCTGTGCAGAAGGATGTTAAAGAGCTGAGAGTTCCTAACGAGCTGACGGATTCAGGTTCCAAGTCTTCGTGTTCGGGGTGCAGTCTCGTGAAACTCTCTTCCGTCCTCCATTAGGAATCTCCCGTCTGTATATAGCTTTAACCCTTAGCTGGATACGGGGGGTCTTCCAGACCCCACCGGTTTTTAATCCTAATTTTTGTAAATTAAAAATTTTAAAATTAAACTTAATTTTAATGTCTTAAATAAAAAAAATCGTTCCACTAAAGGTTTTATGGGATGTATTGAAATATAACCAAAAAAATTTCAAGCAAAAATATTAAAAAGAATTGTTTTTATAACTGAATTTCCATTGGGGTCTTCAGCGACCCCCCCCCCCCCCCCCCTCCCCCACCAGCTATTTTATCACAGATAGGGTATCCAGCTAAGGGTTAAACGAGCAGTGAGGCGGTACTTACTCGAACTCGATTAACCAAAAATAATCTTTATGTTCGCTAATTTATTTTGTCTGTTTTTGCTCGCGTCCTAACTTATTTCCCTCATTGTATGGTCTTGATGTTTGTGATCCCGTCCTAATTTATTAACTTAGTCTTAGCGGGAGTGCATGTATTTAAGGCGCGAATGAGGGTATGAATGTGGGCTGAAGTGAGTGGGTTGGTTTCAGACTGTGAGGCGCTGTGCAATACTTGATTGTGATCTGACCTCAAAGACTGACTTATAATTTTAACATCTATTTTCAAAATTTAACTTGTTGACTTAGTAAATTTACTATTTATCTGATTTTATACACCTAGGCTAAATTTTATTTATACACCTAGGATTAGGTACTCTAACAACCGGTGATTGAGATCAGTTTTATATTGATATGTTTTATTTTCGTTCTGACAATTCTCTGATTATACTACGTCTTTTGACTAATGTTATTTTAATTTACTTTGACTATAATTTAATATTGCCAAAATATGAAGAAAGCCAAAGCCGAACGGTCTAACGCTTCGAAAAAAACTCATATTATCAATGTTTGTAGTTTTATTTTAAGAAAAATATGAAAAAAGAGCTTCTACTTGAAATGCGAATAATTCAGTCTACGAATATTCTCAATAAATTTTCAGTAACTAAAATCAAAGTAGAAAAAATAAGCTTTAATTTGCCTTTAAAATTTAAAATAAGCTTTAATATATATGTAAAATGAATGAACTTTGATCGAATATATCTCTGAAATGAAACGGTGAATCTTCTACAAATTTAACATGAGTGTTTATTTATAACAAAACTATGTTTATGCAAAGTTTGAGAAATTTCTCGAATCAGTATTTCTAGAAGCATAAACTATAGATTGGGAAACAAATACCTTAAACAAGATGCTTCATCAACATAACATTCGTACGGTCCCAATAATGTATAATAATTTAAATACTATAGTTACTAGAGGTAAAATGAAGGCGCCCAGGCGGAAATTGAAAAATGTATAAAAAAATAATAACTTTTATCAAAATCATAAAACCCGGATTTGGGAATATGTATAAAACTTTATAACTGTTATTATTTTTTATTATTTTTTATTATTTTTGTATACATTTTTCAATTTCCGCCTGGGTGATTATACTAATGTCGTTTATAAAATTTCTTGCAACGATTTTAAGTTACGTACGTTAACGAAACAAAATGATAGATATCAGTTTTAGTTGATGAGCAAATACAAGAAGGGATGATAAGATTTACGAAATTAATAAACATATTACAACAGATCACAATTTTAATTTTAAAGTTACAGAGATATTAGACAAAAAAGTAGTATGGAAAAAGAAATTTGTTTCCGAGATGTTCAATTAAAAATACAAAGTAATGCTATTAATTTAGAAGGTGACACTAAAAACATAAGCGTATATTATGATTTATTGATCAGCAATATGAAGAATAGATTCAATAATTAATAATTGGGTATTTTTTGTTTTTCTTGTTTATAGGTTATGCACATATGCTTTTCGAACCTATAAAGTAAAGCTGTTCAGGGACAAGTGCAAAATGTAAGTGAAATAAATAATTTGTAAATGAACACAAATTAACTTGCAAAAAAGGTAACTTTATTTGTTATACGACTATCGAAAAGATTAGCAGCCCATAACTTAACCAACTTCTCACACCATAGGTCAGAGTGCATCTGTTCTGCAGATTGATTTTTATCGATCTGGATCGCGAAGCCCCCCACTCGCGCCTAATTATGCCACCTAATCCGCTGTCGATGACCGCAAAGGAGTCGCAAAAAGAGAGGGAAATTGTCGCGCGAACTTTAAATTAATATGCCATAGTGCATGCATATACGGATGCTTCCCCGTGCAACGTGGGACCGCTCGAGCCAACAGAGCCCATGTGCTCTCTCAGGGTCGAAACAGTCTCAGGGAGACAAGTCATCCCTAGCTGGGGGTCTGGAGTCGCAGAGTCCGTCATGACGGCTCCGCACTATAGAACTCGGTCAATGCGCGAGTGACCATCTTTACCAACAATAAAAAACTATATACTTTTACTCGCTCTCGTTCCCTCTTTTTCTGCCTCTCCTCGTTAGGTCACCTCCCTATTTTTCTTGTAGTTTAACTATTCTATATATTATTCAATTACTATTAATATTTATTTACTACTTTTGATATCTAATACTTATTTATTAATTCTATCCGCAATAAAAGCATCATGTTTTTACAATTTTTTTTTCTCCAAAATTAATAACAATTAAGTGTGTTTTCTTTTTATATTATGGGGGTCTGATAGTCCTACTTTATCGACATGTCCAAATTATACAGTTTTTTGATGATTAGAAAAAATGTATTGCGATATAAGCCAATCCAGGATATAGTCATTATTACAAAGTAGCAAAAAATGGCATTTGATCGAAATTTTTTAATTCGAATAAAACTTTCAAATAAATGAGATATAATAGAAAAATTTCGATCAAATACCATATTTTGCTACTTTGCATAATAACTTGAAAATTTGTATAGAGGTAGAGTACATCATTACGGAGGGCACATGTATTGTGGATTTGCTTATATCGCAATACATTTTTTCTAATCATCAAAAAACTGTCATTAAATATGAAACGGATTCATAAGTCACAATTCAAAAATTTCGTTAAATAAGCTATAGAAATTAATTTAATGGTATCATCATTGTAATCATTGTAATCAGAAAAGATTACAATGATTTTCTTTAGTTGACAAAAGCTAGTTAATAATTTAATAATGATATAATTAATAAGATAATTAATTTTTTTTTTTAACATAATTTCTTTCAATTACAAAACATACACTTTCTAAATTTGTGAAAATTTATGACAGTGAGCAATAAGCTTTAAAATTGTGTTGATAATAGTAACACAATTCAAAAATCAAGAGATGATCTCGATTGCTTTTCTTTTTTTTCATATGAATATTCATATAAGAAACTAAACGCAAAAGTAATAAAAGTTCATGCGCGCAATATTAATGCAACCCTGACATTAACAAAACTGTTCATTAAAAGCCAATATTAATGGAGTATTTGGTCACGTGCAGCACTTAATTTCTCGGTGGTCCAGAAGCTCTGAAAACCTCCCAGAGTGCACATTCACGCCAAAAACCCGTGAAAATTGTGGATAATAAAAGATAGCCTGGCGTACATACTATTAATCACCGAGCGGTAAACTCATGCTTTAATGCAATTTTGCCGTGAGCATATCAAAATCGCATGTTGAAGTGACCAAAAATTACGGTCTTCCAAAAATTGATACACAAGTCTGCTTTTTCTCATAAGAACGCATGCGTATTTTTAAATATACTCTTATGAGAACGCTCTTACAAAAAAATGGGGGCGATAAATATGCTAAAATAATCGTCTTATACTTAGGCAAACAATATTGCGTGTATATATGTATATGTATATTTATTTATTTTTTATTTTACTTTACCTTCTGATTATATTGAAGTACATAAAATATAGATTATTATTTATTTTTACTTAGTAATAATTTAACTAATGAATTAAACTTTTTATTATAAAGAAATAAATAAAATTAGAAGCTTGCTCTTAAAAAAGTATATAATGAGCAAGTATGCTTAGCGATTTTTATTAATTTGTAATTTAAAATTTTAATTATAATATAATGAAACATCGGCATTATAATGTGATGAAATCGTGAAACAAATGTCGAGTACGCAAAGTACTTACTAGGAGAGACCCAGGCCTCCGGATCTCGGATTTTACTCAAACTTTGGGATATGTTTCTAGATATGAAAATATAGTGGAAACCGAAAGTTTAGACTCTAACGCTTGAAGAAACTCACCTTATTGATATATTTATCTTCATTTTAAGAAAATCTTCAAATAAGTGCTATTTTTCAAACCTTTTCTATTCGGCTCAGAAAAAACTTGTATGCATCTATAAATACATAAAATTGAACTAGAAGAAACGAGCTTTTATGTGGTTTTTACAGAATTAAAATTTAATTGAAATTTCTCTCTCTCTCTCCCTCTCTCTCTCTCTGTCTCTCTCTTTTTCTCTCTCTGTCTGTCTATCTCTCTGTTTTTACAAGACAAGCGTTTACAAGAATGGTACAAGGACTTTTAAAATATTTTGAATTTGATGAATACATCTGTAATAACTTAATTATTATTTTTCTGCGTGTTACAAACTTCCCCTTTTCGTAAGGTATGTAAGTTCAAGACGTTCTTTTCGAGGTTATATTAAGATTTTTATGATTTAGCCCTTAGTTTTCACTATCAGGAAGTCAATGAATCCATTATACTTATTAAGAAACTATTAATGTAAAATATAGATCAGAAATTCTTTAAATTCTACACGCAGTGCGTTTCATCTAGGGTCTGCCTGCTGAACTCGTCAGTGAGGCAAGGCAGACAGACCCTGCCTTAAACGCTTGGTTAATTCGCATTATTATTTCACAAGCGTCCTTTTGATTTTAACTCTTTCATCGATCCTAATAATCCTACTCACGAATAGGACCGGCCTACGACGACCTACCATAGGCCGGTGTCGTATTACGTCGGCATCTTGTGCAATGGGATCTCTGATGATGCGAGGGCTTTCCATCCAGGGAGCGCGTGTCAAGAGAAGAAGTCTTACTGATAACCCTAAAATTTCGGACTTTCGCCCCGAAACGCCGATTCTAATGCAACTCCCTCGCAGCTAATGTGCATAAGTGCTGCTCGGTCGCGGGCTCTTGCTTATATAGCCCACGGCCAGCAGTTCCCCCCTCCAGCGCGCCAGGGGCTCGCTCCGCTTGGGCGAAAAACGTCTCACGAGGCAAATAACCACCTCGCACACCCGTATCGAAATATACTATTCTTATTTCAATTTATTTATTCTTTAAATTTCTTTGTTTTCATTATTTTCTCTACGATTTACATTTATCCTAAATATTTAACATGCCCGAAATGTTTTGATACGTCATACGGCGTGACCTTAGTCATATTTACGATTACGACCTTTCGGGTTTTGATTTTATTCTGCATGTGCTATGGTTAATTATTTCTTTATTAATTTAGAGCAAACTTGTTAGAATTTTATTTATAATCATTTTATCAGCACGTATTATTTAAATAATTTTATTAATTTAAGTCTATCCGCAACAAGTAACTTCAATAAAAATTTGAAAATATAGGATCGCTAATTTCCAGAATAAATGCTTTTTTGATATGCGATTTGGAACATTTCTTACATTTTTTATGTAAATCGAACATAACATGATTTGATGAGCTGACCTCTTGAGCTACTACAATAAGGTAAAGTTTCAATTTGTCAAATTGGATAAGACTGATCATTACATTATAACTCACGTATAAATAATCTTTCATAAGCAGGGATCGCTCTTGTAGAACTTTTTCGTTCATCATAAGAAACTTTCATCTCTACATTTAAGCAGATAGTGAAGCGCTACTTGTTAGAACTTTAGGTCTAGACTAATTCTACAACGTTGTTTTCATGTCTTGTCTTATTCCTAATTTATTTACCTCTGTTTGCCATTTTTTTAATATTTATTTAGCCGTATTAATTTATTTCTATTAATGTAAGCGGAAATGAATATATATTAGAATACGTATTGCGAATATATTAAAATACATTAAATACTCAAATAAATGAGGGCTAAAACAAATGTGCGCGAATTAGAATATGATAAAATCGAGACCATGCAATCATTTGCTGTCATTTGACCTTTAAGGCTGACTTTTTACTACTATTTTGACAGTAAATTTACTATTTTAATTTTTTATTTGTACACTTACATTTTATCGTAATTCGATAAAAACTTTATTAAAATAAAATCTTTATCTATCTAAGTACATTTATCAATGCTGTTTACTTATACAAAAACTGGTTGCTTGATATTGTTTTTACTTGTTCTCGACTGTTACAATTGACAAATATTTGAGTTCACAGAGAGAGAGAGAGACAGAGAGAGAGAGAGAGAGAGGGAGGGAGGGAAAGAGAGAGAGAGAGAGAGAGAGGGGGAGGGAGGGAGAGAGGGAGGGAGAGGGAGAGAGAGAGAGAGGGGGAGGGAGGGAGGGAGGGAGAGGGAGAGAGAGAGAGAGAGAGATAAAGAGAAAATAAAAAAGGAAGGAAGAAAATTAACATACACGAGGACAAATGAAGTCGTTACCGAGGTAGTACGTAAACTCTTAACAGGCGCGATATATGTAAAGAGAACTCCTATGTTGCCTGGCTATCTGCGCACATCAAAAGAATCTTAATTTCTCTTGCTGACGCGCGCCTCTTTCTGTAGTATATATACATACACGCGTAATTGAATTCAGCCACACGCAGCGACCAATCTCTAGACGCTCGCGCGGTCGCTTGCGCGCTTCGTTAATTCAAATTTCGTTCTTACGTGAGGAAATGCGTTCTCGGAACGGCCTAGCGGCGCTGCGCGTTCCCAGAGTGCAACGAAATAGAGAGGTAGAATGATGGAGCTTTGATGAATTAACGATAGTTGAACGGAAAAACATCGGCGCCGTGGGATCGCAGTCGGCTTAGCGTACATGCGTCCCCCCCCCCCTCTCTCTCTCTCTCTCTCTCTTCCTCTCTCTCCTTATCTATGTGTGTGTGTGTGTGTGTGTGTGTCTATGTGTATTTGCCAAGCCGGTCGGGGCTTTCTCTTCGGGAAGCCTATATTCTGTAGGCTTAACAGAAATTCCTCGTAGCGAAATGAAGATTGCATCAATAAAAATGTTCAAAGAGACCAAACAGAGTATTTAGCACTACTTAGTCTATGTACACATATCTTTTTTACTTTCATTTTTCGACACATCTTCTGTAAAAAAAATACTTTATAAAAGCATATTTTGTTACATTTAAAAACTATAAATATGTAACTTCATAAAACAAGTATTTTTCATTCATTGAGAAAAATAGTATAAGAATCATCATTATTATTTACATAGAAAACGTGTAGCATCTGCAAAAAATCAAAAAATTTACTATAATTATAGTGAAATTATTACCAAAACATAAAATTATTATTTTTCATAAAATGGCGTAGTATGTTGAAAATAAGAATGCTCTCGACTGATAAAGCCCAAAATAGTTACTTTTCGTTCTTCAAAATACAAAAAATCTCGCTTTGAGAGGGATTAAAATTAGCTCGCTATCTACCTGTTTATAAATCGACTAAAATAGCTACAGAATCAGATACAAGCGCCGGAAAAAATATTTTTCCGAACGTATACCCAAAATGGCAACGCCATATATTTTACCACAGGCGTAAGACAACCCCGAAAAGTTCGGATCTTTACTCTTCGTCACTCTATGGCAGTATATTCTTATAAGATATATACCGTCATAGAGTAACGAAGATTAAAGATCGGAACTCGATGATTCTTGGGGGTTATTGTACGCCTGTGGTAAAATATGCGGCGATGCCATTTTTGGTACATGTTCGGAAAACTATTTTTTCTGGCGCGTGTACATATACAAAAGTATAAAACAATTACAAAATTTCCTTGATTTTAAGTATAAAATAAAAAGAAACGTATAAAAAATGTAAAAAATGTGATATTGAAATTTGTACTGAGTTGCGCAAAAAATAAATCTATCTATTACTCTTTCAGAAAGTATTCTACTAAAGCAGAAGCTCGTACTCTACCTCAGAGCCAACGTCGCACTGGCTATTGTGCTCCTTAAGGGCCTACACATGATATCCGGCCGGTAATATCACGCCCTCTAATTGCGCCGACTAACGCGAAATTCACTCCCCGTTATAACATTTATTATTAAATCAATTATTAAACATTTATGTTTAAAACTTTTTTTTGAGTATTTCAAAATTCATATGTTACGTAAATTAAAATGCATAAATTTCATTATAATAATATTAAGGGTTATTACATCTGTACAAATTTGTGTCATGGGACATGAAATTGATGGTTGATTGAAAATCCTTTCCGAAACTGACGACTTTCCTATAGGTATCATAGACTAGTTTGCGGCGTTGCCATTTTGGCAACCGATTAATAAACATTCGGAAAGATTCATGTGTAGCCAAGTGTACGTAGAGTAATAAGATTCTTTAAATAGTTTAACATTATTTACATATTAAGCTTCATTTATAATATAAATAATAATATCAAACTTTTTATTCAATAATAAAAATAAAAATTTTAAATATGGCATACGATTAAGAGTTCATTACATGTGACTTCTTAAGCATATTGGCACGGAAAACGTATCACTTCATAAGCTCATAATTTATTCAATAACAAGGTTTGAGTAATGATGTAAGGGCTTATGTGATCTTAAGAATATTTAGAATTGATCTAAAACATAAAATTTGTTGTTAAAATTATTAATTTATCGAAAATCTTGCCGTTTAAAGGCAATTCTTAAAAAGTTCTTAAAGAGTTATAAAGAGATCGGAAGAATTCACGATCGATTCAGAATCTGTTCCCAAAATGTTCTTTAAGAGCTCTTGAAGAATATTCGTTATGTCCGGTCATGGGAATTCTTCAAGGGTTCTAATTATGTTCATAAATTTTAGGATAATGAACAATAAGTTATTGCAAAAACCATACATTTTATTAAATCATAAGGTGAACATAATAATTTATTATTTACCCTCTCCTTTATAAATAAATTAAAAAAAATAATTTAAAAAATTTTGAAGTTTAATTAGGGATTTGAATTCACGATCCCAGAATTAATTTGTGACATCAAAAAAATTCACAGAGTCCTTATCCACTCACCCAACGCCTCTCATACTAAATTTCGGTAAAAACTTGTACATGCTTATCGGCCTGAAGTCCATAATTTTTATTTATTAAATTTAGTAGCTTTTTAAATATTTTAATTGTTTCTAAACGTTAATTTTATTTTAAATCGTTATTAGGAATTATTTTTGTAAGAAAGTTTTTTCATAAAATTTTGTAATGGAAATTTTGTATAAAACTTACTAATACTGAAATCATATTTTTTTTTATATATTTATTAATAAGATGGCTAAAAGAAATTGATTATTATAGAAGGAAATATCGAGTTTCATAAAATAGTTATGAAATTAATTTATATTTATTTTAAGTAATTAATATAGAGACATAAATAACGATGAATTTGGTGAAATAACTTATTTATGTTATGACTATGGAGTTCTTTTCCTTTTCTTTAAATAGAATACGATATTATAAAATGGTTCTGAAAGAATTCTTTATGAATTCTTTTGTTACACTTATAGAATACTTTTCTTATTTTTGTTACTACTAGCAATTTAACAAATTTGATCATAAAAATACTTTGTTGATACTTTATGAATACGCTAAGTATAGATAAATAGCGGACATTCAAGCATTCTTTAAGAATACTTGTTTTCAAGCGTGTGCTTGTCCTTGGGATACCAGGTGTCATAAATAGTTCATTTTAATATATTTGAACAATCCGTAGCTACGAAAACCAATCAAAAAGATTTGTAGAGCGTTCATTTTTAGTTTACAAATTTATTATAAATTTATTTAAATAGAATATTTTGAAAAATATATTCGTAAAAAGTGCACATTCAATTCATAAAAAAAAAACCCTTTTTTCAAACTGTTTATAATTAAAAAATTGTTTATAATGAATTCAATTTGAACTTAATAGAAAAAATTCTTAAGAGGATGTCGTAGCCGTATAATATATGCACTAATTTTGTTTATATTAAAACAGTTGTGATGTATTTATTATTATTTTATGAACTGAGCCCACTAGCTATTAATATACTATTTTAGAACTTATTTTAGTTACTAATGAATTCGTTATTTATTATAGTATTATTATGTCATCTGGGATAATAATAATGATAATAATAATAATATTGCATTCATGAAGAATGAATTCTAAATTTAATTATTAATGAATTCTTCGTTCATTAGAGTATAATTAAATATTACACATTGTGAATTCAGAATAATGTTTCAGAAATATTCATTTTTTATTAAAAATGTATATATTTTTTAATGCACAATTTAAGTAAAAAATAGTTCTTTAGTCATTCATTTCTGTCGTTTCTGAACTCTTTTGGAATTCATACTGGTTCCATTCTACCGGACATATCACCCATTCATTATTAACTCTTTAAGAAGTGTTCAGTCACTGGTACTTTTACCTTAAATCTTAACTCTTTTATTATCTAAAAAAGTGAAAAATTCATTAATTTGTATGCAATCCTCTTTTAAAAAAAGCATCACATGAAGTTGAAGCCTCCGTAGGCTAGACTATAATTGATCGGTTTAGAAGAAACGCGAGAATCAAGTTTATGAAGTGGCTACAACCTTCCGAATTTTGTTTGTCGTACCCGCCAGTGCCCTTACCTGAAGTTAGTAATAATTACGCGATTGGCTAATTCTATTAGAGAAAAGCAGGATCGAACAGAATTAGCTAATCACTGCCACTAACTTCCGGTAAGGACACTGGCAGATACGACAAACAAAAATCGGAAGGTTGTAGCCATCTCATTAGGTTAGATACACAGGGCGCGCGTAGCGCGCTCAATCTACCTAATATAAAAGTAAAAATAAAAACAAAGAAAAATAGAAAAGACTAAGGTGCCATTATATCACTCTTAAGGTAGCTGCGCCATGCTGCCCGGTACCATCAAGGGGCCCCGTGAGGGGCAGTTAATGATTTTGTTTTAAAAAATTATTCAGCTACATTAAAAATGTTTTATATTTATTACATAATACTTTTAATTAACAAAGACAAGTCCCTACCTCCGAGACACTAATTTTAGTGAAACTTTGAGGTTTTA
>JAPYZA010010165.1:912-16496 GCA_030522685.1 Eupelmus azureus | reverse complement strand
CGCTCGATCCCATGGAAACGAAGCTCGCCGCCGCTGCAAAAAACATAATTAATTTCCGCATTGATGAAACAATTGACTAGTGCGCCTATTTTTATCTCCTCGTCTTCTCTCACTTAGCGCACCTACGGCTGCATGTGCTTCCGCGACTCTGCATTTTTATTCCGCCCGGGATGATGTAAACCGGGTAATTTATTGCGCCGCTGAACTTGCGCGGGCGCTGAGATAAGATTGATAAATTAGACGAAAAGCGCTGATTTAATACCGACAGCGCGTGACGTGGTAGCGCTCGTTTTTTGTTTGGGGCGTTTGAGAGCTAAATTCATTTGATGGTGGCTCGTTTGAAATAATTTTTTGTTGGATTCGCTTTGCTTTTTGTTGGTTTGAAAAACTTGGGATGCAGTTTTAATTTGCACTGATTTGCACTAGCTTTTTTTTGTTTTGAGAAAGAATACTTTTTATGTAATGACATTGCTAAATTATGCTTTAGAAAATCAGAGTATCTTTGATCCTTTTAAAATTGTAGGAAAAAAGATAAATTTTTTCTGAATATCTGTGCAAACTGCCTAAAACAGTTTAAGCAAATAAAAGGCCAATCACCTTTCTAAATAATAATGAATATTAAAAATTTAATTGAATTTTAAACAATTTAATTGACTTCACGTGTTTATATATACTTAAAAGCTGGTATTGTTGATTTATTACCCTCCTGATTAAAAATTTTTGAAAAATTTAACCAATTTAAAACGTAAGATTTTTTAAAGTTTCTGAAATTCCAAGTTGATATTTAAAAGTATTTTATCGAAAACTTTTATTATTACAGATAAAGTTATAAAAATTAAAATATTAAACAATCCAACTCGGGTTTTAATTATCATTTGTGTACTATTTTTATTATAAACATATCGATATCAATTTCTTGCATTCTTTTAGTTTACAAAAAATGAAGCTTACAAAAAATAATTGTTGAATATGACGTAAGCACAGTATAACTCTCGCATAACCCATCATAACTTATTTAATGATAAAAAAACTCCTTAATCTGAAATATAAAAGACAAACTACAAAAAAGTACGACGCACGTCAACACACGTCGCAAAAAGCATTAACCAATCCCCCATTTAATTCCAGTGCCAGGCGATAGTGGTGGGCTTCCTGGGCTCGGTAGTAGCAATGGTGATGGGCGCGTTCCGCAACGGCACCGTCTCCCTGGACCACGCCTACCTGCTCTGCGCCAGCAGCCTGGTGACTGCCTCGCTGGCGAGCTTCGTCCTGGGCCTGATCACCGCGGGCGTCATAGTCTTTTCCCGGCACTGTCACATCAACCCCGACAACGTGGCCACACCCATAGCAGCCAGCCTCGGGGATATCACCTCCCTGGCGCTGCTGTCTTGGATCTCGACGATACTGTACGAGTCGATTGACAAGCAGGACTGGCTGGCTCCGCTGGTCATTGCCTGCTATGTGCTGGTGACGCCGCTGTGGGTTTGGATCGCGAAGAAGAATAAGTATACGAACGATGTGCTGTACTCGGGCTGGACGCCTGTTATCGTCGCTATGCTCATCAGCAGGTGAGGGGTTTTGGGAGTTTGTTTCTCGTGCTTTGGAAGAGAGTGGATGATATGTTTTTTATTTAAAAAAGGGCAAAGTGGTTGTTATTATGTATTTCAAGTATCAAGTGTCTCTGCTGTAGTAACTGTATAAGTAATCGTAACAAAAATTGTTTGTAGTATTTTGTAAATTTCTTTAAAAGTTTATAATCTTTTGTAGGAATTTATATAAATTGATTTGAAAAATTAGTGTCACTTTAGATTGAGAACCAAGCAAATTCTCACTATTAATTAACATAGCCTTAACAATTACTCTGCCTAAACCGTAATCAAGACATCTACCTACGAAACAACCAATAATTTTTCTACATGAACCCTTGGAAATTTCAGCTGCGGCGGACTGATATTAGAATTCATGGTGTCGCGCTTCGAGAACCTGACTGTCTTCCAGCCGGTGATAAACGGGGTGGGCGGTAATCTCGTGGCCGTCCAGGCAAGCCGGATCTCCACGGCCCTGCACAAGCAGGCCGAGCTCGGCACTCTCCTCATACCGCCTGGCCACACGCATCCAGTCATCTTCATCACTCCCATAGCTAGCTTCTTTGGAAAAGGTACGTGATGCAGTTTCGTTTCATTTACTCATTTTTAGCTTTTTTTTTATTGTTTCATCTGATCATAAGGGTTGATGTTGTTCAGCTGCTTTAGTCGTAACATACTCTGTAAATTTTAAATAGTGAAAATTCACGAAAAAGTAGTGAATTTTTAATATTTGTTAGTTCAGAATGCTCCACTAAAGAGTGAAAAGTGCGAATTCCCACTATTTAAAATTTAGAGAGTAGATACTGTTAAATTTAAACTGCTGTTCGAAAGACAATTATTTATAAGTTACTTATAGGTATACGTAAGGCAACGCAGAAAAATATAAATTTTTTTTAATGCAAACAACATGAACATACAGTTTTTAATTTGGTGTGAAAATAACTCTTTAATTTCTACACAAGTGTGACCTATAGTTTCGCTTTTTCGGTATAATATTTTTTCCCTGACCGGTTTTCAAAATCTTTGAAAAGAAAGAAGTAATACTGCTTGCAAGCGCAAATATCTTTTATCTTTAACAAAAGAAGAAATTAATATAAAAACCTCTCTCCAGGAATGCACGCGCGAACCACCCGAGTCCTGATGAGCATGGTCATCCCGGGCCACATAATCTTCATCTACCTGATCAACTACATGAAGGAAGGCCAGACCTCCATGAGCACGCTCTTCGTCTTCGTCTACCTCTGCGCGGCGATGCTGCAGGTGGCGGCGCTCCTCTACATCGCCTACATCATGATCCACTGGATGTGGAAGCGCAAGATCGACCCGGACAACTCGGCGATACCCTACCTCACGGCGATGGGCGACCTCCTCGGCATCAGCCTCCTCGCCATCGCCTTCCAGTTCCTCTACCTCGTCGGCGATCAGGAGGGACTCGGCGAGCCGACCAAGCCTTAAGTGTGAGGAAGCGGTCAGCGCTCCTATAGTGATAATGTGTCCTTTGTTGTTACGATGGATTAGGAATTGAAATCGCGGGTGATAATGTTTTTAGGGAGGGATGGGGAGAGACGTTTGTCGAGCGTTGTGTAGCTAGGGTTTAGGAAATTGAGGACGGTGAGGGCGGATGTACCGCGAGGAGCGGATGTCCAGCTGTGATGTATCGTCCTTTTGAAAATGTGGATATTTCGAAAGTTTTTTTTTTCATTTTGAGAAAGTATTTTTAATACTGGGATATTCGGTACTGTTTAAATCGAGGCTTGTTGTCATGTTGGTGATTGATATAGTCTACCTGCTGTTATGCTAATGAAGATATAGGCTGAGCTCGCTTTTCACGAGATGTCCTTTATAAAAAAAGAAAATTTCGAAATATTCATTAAGTATCGAGTGCAGTTTTGTCTGACAGGAGATGTGCCTCCTTGCGTCGCCGAGTTTCGGGTCGAGCGAGTATTATACATGTATAAATATTAAACATATGAGTCAGGGACTGGGCGCAGCTTTGAATATTGTGCAATTAATATGATCTATTCTTTCTTCGAATATTGAATGTTTTTATATATGATATTGTGTACATAACTATAAATACACACTTACGGGCACTGTTGAATTGATACTTTTAATCCGACTTGAATATATAGATAAAGATTTTTTATTTTTATTTTAATTTCGTTTTTATTTTTGTAGAGGTTATTCTTTTCAGACCCGTATTTTTTCTAAGCATAATATGGTAGTAATTTATGATTTCTTAAGCTTCTGACAGCTTGGGTATAAAAAACAAGTGCTTTTTCGGATATTTTAAGATATTACTATATCTTTAAAGATATCGACAGCTCTAAATAAAAAAGCCGTATTTCCTGTGTTTAAGCGCAGACAATAAGGCATTTTTATTTGTAGCCGTTAATATATTTCGATTTGATAAAAAGATATTTTTATATTGTATATTAAATATAATTTAAACGCAACTAATAACATCACAAGTTTAATTTATTTTTCAAAAATAAATGAAAATTTTTGTTTTATTTTGTGTTTATTACAATAGTCAAAAGGTCTGAAAGGATTATACATTAATTGTAAAATGAGTACAAGGCAACATTTGCCTAAAGAATTTGTTTCTTAACTAATATAATTAAATTGACATCCATATCATCATTTATATCTAAAAGAATGAAATATTGCTAATTCTAATTGCAAGATTTTCCAATTTGATGTCGCTTTTTGTAATATATTTTTATATTATAATCATTAAATAATATAAATCAACTTTACATTGAATTAATATAAAATGTTTAACGATAAAATTTCAACAGTGTACCTTAAAGAAGTAAAAGTATTAAAAAATCTAAATTTTTTAAAGATTTCTAAAATTTGCTACGTATAGTTACATTATTTAAAAAAATTTAGTAATTACTAAAATTCTCTTTGATTAAAAAAAAACAGTATCTTTTAAAACTAAAATTACCAAAGCAGCATTTGACGTTCCCCTGGTAGAAATCAAAATTATTTTTCGGCTAGAGAATAGATAGTTTACACAAAAATGGCTTGAAAAAAGAGCTCATTGTTATACTGAAAAATAAAATGCATTTTTAGATCATTTTGTAACATTCGATGGTGCAAGAATATGCATACTTGCCTATTATTAGCCATTTTCTAAACTATTAAGCCACTTCATAGCTAATAAGTAATTAGTGAAAATAGAAATGCTACAAAATTATGCTTGAAAATAGAAAATAGATCTTTCCTAATTTTGAAAAATAATAATTCAGAAACAATCAGTGCACCTTTGATAGAATGTTTGATTTACAACTAAGTATTAACTACAAGATAAATGTAAGTTTGCTCTGGATTTAGAGATTAGTAGGCCAAGGAATATTGAGAATGATTATAAAAATCGTTTTAGCAAAAAACGAGTCATTTTTCTTGGCTATTAACTAGCTTAATAGCCATTTCGAGATATTCAGATTTCTACCAGGATCCTAGTAATCGCTATTCCGAATAAAAATATTTTTAATACGACCGATCTTCCGAAACTATATACAAAAATCTATTTTACTACCAAAAACAAAAAAAAACATGTATTTTGATCAATGTATAACATAAAAGTGCCCAGACCTGATAGTATTATATAGAAAAGAAAAAGCCTTCGCTAAGTTAATCCTTTTTAGATTATAGGCTATGCAGCGAGGAATTTCGTGGCCTCAGAAAGTCCAATATCTTAGCATGCAACGTGAATTTTCGTGTTATTGAAAAGAATGTGAATGTAAAAAAAATAGTTAGGCACTAATTATATTTAATGTTAATAGCGAATAATGGTACAAGTACAACAAACAGCTCCTTCATTGTTACTTTTTTTTTATTTAACGTTCTTAACAATTTCACGCAAGATACTCTGTAATAGTCAACGAGTTACTTTGTTACTGTGTTATGTTGAACAAAAATTGTTCTTTCTTTTTTAAAAGTAAAGATCAACAATTTTTGGAGTATGAAAAATATATCACAAACCAAAAAGTACAAATCGAAACTGTCATCAAGAAAAGCCAAAGAGAGATGATATTCTCTTATTTCTGTTGTAAGATTCACATTCTTTTAATGCGAAGAAAAATACAAACAGTACGTTTAAATCAGCGGATGTCAATGTAAGGTAGTAAATTAAATTTAAATTATTTACGATAAAAAGAATAACAAAATTTATCACGTTAGATGTTTTCAGTCAATAAGCTTACAAAAGATATACTGTACTTGAATTCGCAGATTTATAAAATAGTTACAAGAATTGAACTCTAATAACAAATTATTTATTTAGTTTAGATAAAATAAAAACTAAAGCACGAAGATTATTTACTGCAAAAAAATTTTTTAACTAATTTTATAAAATAACGCTAACATGAACGCACTTACATTCCAAACATAAATTTTTTAATTTAAGCCAGAGTTCGCTTTTTGTAACACACAACAAAGTACTGTTGTATAGAAGTATCAGCAAGATTTATGGACTTGACTGTCAATTAGATTATTCTAACGTAGTTTTAGTTAAGTGTACAGAGAAATAGTAGCTATATAAAAGTGTTTTTTCTTGGTATGAAAAATAATGTTCGTGCCTGCATGTATGTAAATATTATTGTATATTAGAAAAAGTAGCTCTTAAAAAAAAAGAAATCCTGAGTATCTTTGGAAAACGGCTAATATTTAGCCTTTTTTCAGATAATACCCAAAAGAAGAGTGAGCAGAGTGTAATTGTCAGTGCCCCAAGTGAAAAAATACACTTAGAATTGTAATAAATAAAACCAAAATTTATATAAAAAAATATAATCTAATAAATTTTTAATTAATTACGATTTTAAATATGTATACTATTATGACTAAAATAATTTGAACTATTTTAAATATTAAATAATTAATTTGATAAATATATCAATTTTATTTAAAAAAAATTACAAAAAATCGTATGATGAAAAAAAACTGCTCACTTAAATTATTATATCTAATAATTGATAATTTATTAATTGATTGATATTAAAAAAAATTTGTATATTGATATGTAAATTATAATTATTAACATATCCAATGATTAATGTTTCAAATCCTGTGAACAAACTTTAAACTGATAAAATAATGAATAAATTATCCTAGATTGTTAAATAACACAATTGCACTATATAATTCACAACATTTTTATTTGTCAATTATTTACACAAGGTATCTACAACCGTTGTACAAAAATCCTGCAAAAAATCGTGTACAGCGTATAAAATTTTTTTACTTGGGGAATCTAGGAGAGAAAATCGCGTCGCTGATCGCGCGATTATCTCTATCTAGGAGTAATTTATATTATCGAGAGAGCGAGTACAGCAATCCGTCAACTAGTGCGGCTTTGGCGTTTTTAATGGAGCGATTAAACAGAACAGAGAGATACGATAGAGATGAGAGTAACTTTGTGCGTTTTTGCATCGGTCGGTAATTCCAAATCTACGCTTAGCTAATGCCATTCATCCATGATCGAGCGATCAAGTATATGTACAAAGTTTGTTATCGTCAGCCAAAAAAAAATTGAAAAAGCAAAATCGAGCGATGTATAAATGTATACGTTAAAAAAATGTTTGCGAAAGAAAAACTTCAGCCGCTCTATACGTCCTCGTTTCTCTCTTATTTATACATGCGATTACTGTAATTGTTAATGTTTTTGTATATTTGTATATTCATTGTTATCCCCCTTTTCGCGGTGAGGCGCAGAACAAATCAATCACCTCTTTTCCCGTTATTGTTTATTTTTCCTTATTTCTTAAACGAAAACATTCCGCAGAATGGCTCGGCGCGCGTGATTTTCGAGATAAAGTGGTGAACACTGTGCATTGTTATAGTTATTGTTTCGTTCGATATAACATGTATATTTGTACTTTGCATCGTCCCAGACAATAAATCCCGTAGGCGAGACAAGTTTTCAAAAAAGAATTTTAAAGACGGACAAAGCGATGAGATCCCACATAATTTTGTATTAACAGGACTGATCAATGATGTGTAGAATCTCATGTGTATTTTTACAGAAGATAATAAAAATCAGCAAAACAGCACGTTCCTCAATCAAAGTTTTTTTCTTCATTTTAGTTTCATATAAAAAATATATTTTTCAAATGTATCAATTAATGTAACTTAGTTCAAAATTTTTTTTTAAATAATGCAAAAGTGTTAATGAAAAAATATTTATTTGCCACAAATATAAAGTTGAATTAGAAAAGGTCCGAATTTTGATGAATAAAAATATATATAATAAATCGGGAAGCAAAAAATTTTTCATTTTCAACAAAAAAAATAGTGCTTCAAGAAATCAATTCATTTTTTATTTATTTATTCAATCAAGTAATCCAAAAATATTTATGTACTGAATTCCCAAATTAAGTATAAAAGCATTTATAATTTTTTGGGTTACTCAATTATAGAAGTTTCCATTGTTTGAGAAATTATAATAGTTAAGCATTTATAAGTTAAATTATAAATGTACATATAATTATTTTCTATAATACATTATACATTTAACTATTATTTTTAATAATAAAAAAAAAAGAATAAAAAATAAATTAAAAAAAAAAATTAAATAAAAAAAAAAAAAAAAAGAAAAAAAAAAAAAAAATGACCTACAAAAGAAAGAATGAATTTAGATCGTCCAGTCATAAAATATAAATAACGAAGTATAAAATGTTATTTGTTAGATCTCATATAGATCTTGCTACAAACATTATCAAGTTGTACGAAAAAATTAACTATTCGAGTATTTTAGACAAACACTATTATGAGAAAAATTGTTCGCGTATATTACAATATTTTACATAATATTTATAATACATTCGGCAGTACGACAGTATACAATACTTATCTCGAAAAAATATGTATACTCTACTGGAGCTTCGCTTCTTCTTTTACTTTCCAATGCACAAGTTCCATACAAGCTACCGCATCCTCTTTACTGTCGTGTCCGCCAACTATAATACAAAGCGTATTAAATTGTAATACAAAATATTATCAATTTGATTTTAATTTTTAAAAGTTATTTTGGAAAACTTCAAATTAATAAATAAAGACTTACGCTCATTTTGTATAATTTTTCGGAGGTATTCTGAACATAACGTTTTCAATGCCCTTTTATAAGGAGGACCATTTTTATGTGGAAACATAACACTGGTATCAACAACGGTTTCGTGCAAGAGCTTCAACGCCTTGAAATCACTTTCAAGACTGTGTCCTATAAGTATTGTTTTCGAAGAAAACATCGAAAGAAGTGTCGCCTGTACATCTAGTAATGATGTTGTCACAGTTTTCATATCGCCTTCAGAAATACCAGAAAATCTACAAAAAAGAAAAGAATTTTTTTATATTTATTACACTATTTAGCTGCTTATTGCAGTATAAGTGCGTTTAAATTACCTAGTATTGAAATCGATAATTGGATGAGAGGGTTTGACTAACGTTTCGTATACAACTTGACACTCTTCATTTATTACAGTTACGCGCGTTAATTCTAAACCTTGTGTCGTGTAACACATTTCACAATCAAGAGCAAATATACCTTGTTCTTCAGCGGAAGCATTGTCTAAAAAAATAAATAATTAATCATCAAATAAATAACATAAGAAATTGAATAACTTAAATCTATAAACTGTTCTTGGATGACATTGCAAAATACCTTTATCGAAAGTTTGGACGTATCCCCTGAGATTTTCAAGATCAACGAAATCCCAAACGTGAGTTGTTGCATCGCAACAACCGTCTGCTGAACCGTCTTGTTTACAGCACATGTATTTACTTTCCCCCCTAAACGTAAATTTTCTTGCATAATGATAAATACAGTTCTCTTTTCTTACGGGAAATCCATGTTTATCCACCATGAAAGGTTTGTTGCAGCGACAGCAATAACGTTCATTAGGCACTTTGGAAATAGTTGATTGACCCCTTACGTTAGCTACATACAATTTAGCACGACCCTGCAAGCATTACACATTATATAAAATATTTTCTTCGGATATAAATATAAATATAAAAGAGATAAATATAAGTAAATATCTTTGATATAAAAATTATATTCCCACCTTCGGACCGTCAGGATGTGGCCTCGGAAAACCATTGTCTCTGAGATCTTGCTCAGTCAGTATCCATTTAGTAAGCATATTATATAGCGATACGCCTTTAAAATTGGTCACTGTTTTCTTTGGCTTTATCACACTCCACGAACCCTTTACCTTGCCAGCAAGTACAGACTCATGCGAAACCGTACCGCTGTAGGAGGCTGGCGACTCATTGGATTTTTGATCTACCTCCTTTCGTAGCCTGTGAACCGTGAGCATGCACGAGTTCTTGTACACGTTCAACGCTTTGCACCTCTCGTAACAGGCGAACTCCTCGCGCACAGCTCTCTGAGCTGCGTCATCGGCACTCGTGTAAATTTGAACACAAATATCCTGCATCGCATTCAAGTAAAACTGGCGCACATTCAGCGGGAACTTTTGCGTGCAGTTAGGTGTTTGAAGGGGTTCTGGGCGAATTAATTGCGGTACCTGTAAATTCAGACGAAAGATTGTTAGACTGTTGGTAAAAATGTTTAATTTTTTTAAGTACAATTTTTCATACTATTTGAGGAATATGCGCAACGCGTGCTCCTCCCTTTTTAGTCTGCGCTACAGTTTTCATATCTGTTTTTGCTTGTTCCAAAACTTTTTTCTTTTCTAATGCAAGTGACTTGGCATAAGGGACTTGTGCTATTCTTATCCGACCTACCAAAAACAAAAAAATATTATTAGAATTTTTTTGAAATTAATACTGGAAATCGAATTAAAGAAGAATGTATACCATTGCCGTTCACTTGATGTTCGTTATGAAGAATCGAACTATGTTCAATAGATTTTTTCACTAAAACTTCTTGCAGTTTCTTTTTGCGAAGTTCTTCTTCTGACAGTTTTTTCGCAGCTGCATTTTCAGCAGCCTTTGCTGCGGCTGCATTCTCAGCCGCCTGCACTGCATTCTCAGCCGCCTGCGCTGCTGCTGCTCTTTCAGCAGCTTGAGCAGCTGCTGCTTCTCTCATCATTCTCCATCTATCGTACATTTTTTGTTGAGGATTGATCAAGCGCTTTGGAGGTTGTGCTGGTCCGACTTGTTTTGTCATACTTGAGACTGCAGATGGATGAGCAACTCTTTTCTTAGAAATTTCTTCATGATCTTCAGCTTCAGGTTTTGGTGGTGCTTTACTTGTCACATCCTTAGGATGATCAGAAACCTCATATTCCTGTGAATTAATAATAACAATAATAATTATTTATAGTAGAATTATTTTAAAGAGAAGGGGGAAAATTTACCTGGAAAATTTTTCGGCATTCTTCTTCAACGTCATGATCTGAATCGTCCGTTTCGAGAAGTTGTTCATCATAAAATGGTGAAAACTGTTCGTATTCTGGACCATCGAATTTTTCATCTTGATCTGATTTGTCGTCAGTTCTGTCACTAACTTCGTCTTCAGTTTCTGTACGTTTATCATTTGATTTACTGGATTTATGACTAGAATGAGAACCAGGCTTGTCTGAACTTTTATGGGATTGTTTGCTAGATTTGCTTTTTAAATCCGAAGAACTTGACTTACTTTTGTGCTTACTTTTATCATCAGATTTATGGCTACTTTTTTCTTTACTGTCTTTTTTACTATCCTTTGAATCCCTAGAACCTGAGCTCTTCTCTTTATCAGATTTTGAATCCTTCTTACTTCGATGAGAATTATCTTTACTATTGCCTCGACTATCTTTAATTCTATCTTTGTCTTTGTCTTTTTCTTTGTCCTTTTCTTTACTTCTATCTTTTGAAGATGAGGAAGAGTGTTCTTTATCGTTACTTCTTGAACTAGATTTATGTTTATCCTTTTCTTTACTCTTTTCTTTATCTCTATCTTTATCTTTATCTTTTTTCTCTTCACCTCTATCTTTGTCTTTACTTTTACTGTGTTTTGAATCTTCTTTGCTTCGATGCTTTAAATCATCTTCCTTATTTTTACTGTGTTTTGAATCTTCATCTTTATTTTTACTATGCTTAGAATCTTCTCTATGCTTACTATGTTTTGAATCTTCTTTATTAGATTTTTCTGAAGATTTACTTTTACTTTTCGAAGAATCTTCTTTACTATAATTTGAAGATTCTTCTTGTCTATCAGATTTTTCTTTATTTGATCGATCCGTGTTCTTATTCTCACATTCATTGTTTGTTTCATTCTTCTTTTTTGCTTCCTCATTTTCTTTCTCATCCTGCTGAGATATTTTACTAACTAGAATTTCTACCTCATCATCATCTTTGGTTATATTTGTTATAGCTATAACATCATCATCATCCGAACACTTTGACTCAACTTCTATTACATCTCGAGATTCCTCATCAATTATTACACTTGGATTTGATTCAGAACCACCTAAAATGTCATCAAATACATTGTATTCATCATCTAAAGTTGGCTTACTTTTCAAAGGGATTTTAGGTTTTCTAGGAACATATTCTTCTCGTCTCTTTTTTGGTTTTGGATGATAAACTTCCTTCTTTTTTTTTCTTTTTTCTCTTCCAGGAATGTACGAGTGTTTACTACTACTATTGATATCATATAAATTCAACGAATCATCAGATTTAATTGTTGGAATATAACTATGACGTGAATTCTTTTTTTCCGTTGAACTTGTTTGACTGATAGCAGTTGGAGTATAACTAACTTTTGATTCCTTAAGACCACTAATATTGCGAATAACATCCATCCATGGCCTTTCAGTGTCTGGAGATTTTCTTTTAACTGCTTTACTCTCTCTTGTTGGCTCATAAGCAGTAATAGGTATGTGCCTCTTTTTTAGTTCAGCAATAGGGGTTGGATTGTAAGTGCACGACGATGGCTTTACTGTTGGGAGAACAGGTACGCTTGTATGCTTCCCAATTATAGGATCTGGAGCAACTATGTCTGGCTTAACAACTGGAGCAGTGGTAGAGAGTACAGCAGGAAGGGTTGGCTTCAGCCCTGCCACCACCTTATTTACAATGTTTTCTGTATCCGTGACATTCTGATCAGCCAGCACCTTCTTCACTGCCTCTGAGACAAGATGCTGAATAACATCAGAATTTGCTGCTGTCACGGCGGCGCTTGCATTTTGAGACTTCGAAAGCGCCTGGCTAGTCTCCGATGTGACCACCGTAGATGTGCTGGCTCCATCTAAAGAAAACAAAATTCTGATTAAAAACAAAGTCAACAAAGCAGTTCTTATGAACTAAGGATCTAAAAAACCACTAAACAAGCTAAGAAAAACCCAGAATCTCCATCAAGAATTGATAAAAGTCACGAGACTCCAAAAAATTATTAACCCCTACCAGTATTTTTCCACTCCAGCGCACAGTCCTAAAACACTGTGAAGATAGTATCCCTCCCCAAAACAATCCCCAAAAGCATCATATTATTATGTCACGCTCCTCCTGATCAAGGAGGCTACTTTACCTCGGCGCGAGTGCCTGAAGTGACAGTAGGGCCTCTCGCAGTAGCCGTTCTCGTAAAACGGGCAGTTGATAGCCTTGAAGTAGCCGGTCGAGGGAAGCATCACTGAGAATCACGGCACTGCCCGCAGCCTCATCTCCGTGAGTCTAGCTCGGCTCCTCCGCAAGACGCACCGACAAGCGCGGCAAGCTAGTCCAAGGTCCGGGCTGCGCTCGCCCCGAGCATAATTACACTTCCGAGCGTCCGCCTGGGCCCTAGCCTGGAATTCTCGGAAAAAATAATGAACTTCGCGAGGAGACGGGTATTAATCGAGGTGTTGTTTGGAGGCGCGCGCTGCACAAGGGAGATATCGAATAACACAGGAGAGGAACTAGAGGCGCGCGCGCGCGCCGCGAATATACTGCTTTGGAGAGGTTACGCTGAGAGCAAGCGAGAGGGAGATAGGTGTGTAGTATATAGAAGAGCGCGAATCTTCGCAGCGGCGCGCGGGTACGAGACGGCTTTTTCGGAGGCGCAGCGCGCACCGAGTAGGCTCATGAACTGTATAGGTATATAGAGAGGGTGGTGTGAGCGTGCGGCTTCGGCACGTGTATTTTGGAGATGCAGCCATTATGCAGGCGGCCTCTGGAGACGAGTTCGTAGCGCGTGCGCTTGGGGGCAGTCGTGTGCGGAAATGTAGCGCGAGATTTGATTAGGTTACGATGTTTTGTTGCCTTGTTGGGGAAAGTAGAACGGGTGTGAGCTTGATTGTTGGCTGGGATGTTGTTGAATGTTACTGTGGGTTAAATGCGGATTGGATTATTGTTACTTTGAGGAATGAAGTTTGGAAAGTGATGTTCTAGTTACAAACTATTGTTGACGAATACGTTGTTTTTAATCATATAGCATTACATTATTGCGTATAAACAGAATATCAGCGCCATCTGAAAAAAACGTGCATCTTGTAAGTAATAAATGTCTTTCTTTCTTTTTTTAAAAACACTACATATTCAGATATACTTCAACTGTACTTATAATTTTCATTAAGTACATAATGAAAGAAAAAAAAGTAAATAAGTATAATTCTAGGTTAAATAATGCATTGAAAAAACTTGTTATTAATTGTATAACTAAACGATTTATATTCTTCTGTAATAAATTAATAATAAATTGTGAAATTAATATTTGTGACATCATCTTAGCTTGGAATTTGAAAAAAATTATGATAAAACTTCCAAACCATAATTTTCTTTCTATTTTCAAAAGATTTTGAAAAAAAAATATTGTGATGTAACTATAAGATTTCAAAGAAAAATACTTTTTTTATAGTTTTATATTTCATGTTTTCTGAAAATTATTATATAATTATGTCTAAAATTATTGACAAATATAATTTAACTTCTATACAGCATTTTTACATTAAGAAAATTCATATTTACAAAACATTGATTTTAGACTTTATTTTTTAGTATCTTGTTTAACTGCTTGTAGAGCATAATTTAGTTGTGTTGATGATGACCATGACCATTCACATGTTGCAGGGTTGTAAAGTAATCCATGGATTAATTTGGTTTTGCAATTACCTGTAAAAAAATTTAATAATTGTAAGTGCTGCAATTTTATATGTTCAATAAATTTGAAACAATGAATCTCACATTTTTCTAATAATTGCCTAGTTTGTTCAGGTGATATAAACTTATTCCAATCATGAGTTCCAATTGGTAGAAGTCGTAAAATGTATTCTCCTGCAACAATTCCACCAAACCACGAAATAAAAGTTTTATTCAATGTTGTAATAAATATAGAACCTTTGGGCTTCAAAACTTCTACACAACTCTAAAATAAAATAAGATAAAATTATATAAAATTAACAATCAGAACTCTGCTTTTTATAAAATAAATTGAATTCTTTTAGTACCTTTAAAAATAATTCTTGATCAATCACATGTTCAATTATTTCTGATGCAACAACTACATCAAATTCTTCTTTTTTCTCTTGACAGAAATCTTCAATCGCTGTATTTACATATACCAAATTCGAAGAAAGATCTTTGTCTAATACTGCATGTGCCTTTGCCATAGATATAAGTTCCTTCGAAGCATCTAGTCCAGTAACATTAGCTCCTATTCTTGCAAGAGGTTCAGATAAAATTCCACCTCCACATCCAACATCCAATATCTTTACCCCTTCAAGAGGTCGACTTGGATTTGTTTCTTTAAATCCAGTATTCGCTAGACCGTCCCTGACAAATTGAATTCTCAATGGATTCATTTGATGAAGTGCTTTCATGTTTCCTTGAGGATCCCACCAATTATCGCTGAATTTTGAGTGATGACTGACATCTTGATAGTCAACGGTTGACTTTGGATCATTTTGTTGTTTTAATTTCGCTGAAGTGCTAATTAAAAAATAAGATTTGTATTTATTATTAAAATTATTTAATAATCAATAACAGTTACTAAATAGTTAAACCATAATATGTTACAAGAAACAATTATTAAAATACTAAAAACATTTTTATATACTATTGTTTTTACTT
>JAPYZA010010161.1:0-13790 GCA_030522685.1 Eupelmus azureus | reverse complement strand
AAACTATATATTTAATATTTAAAACATACAATATACATATAGGAACAATAAATTAATTTTGAGGAAGCTACGTGCCAATGAATTGGCAGCGGTTTTTTACTTTAGCTCTCTTATAGTTCACAAAAGAATAATGTAATTGCTCAATTATTATTTATTACCTGTTTTATGATGTTTCCGAACTGAAATCTATCAGGAAATTGAGTGATAATATTTTACCACGCTATTAAGGGATTTACTAATTATTCTCACCCTTGTGCCGATAACTTCTCTATTCATATACAAATTTTATTACTTAACTGCTTCTGTTGAAATTAAGTGTAATTTTATTATTAATTTTTACCAAAAGCTATCCATAAGTTTTATGAAATAGCCTCCCCCCCCAAAAAAAATTAAATACTTCCTAATTCTCTTAACGAACAAAAAGAAAATATGCTTTATTAAGGGCTACTGTGCTATCACCTTAAAATCTCTTTATAACCTCAAAATCCTCTTTAATTTGAAATTTGACACAAGGCAAAAATTAAATACATGCACACACAGAAATAAAAATTTTCCAACTATAATATTATAAAACTGAAAAAGAAATAATTTAAAAATATATATATATATGATATGTATAATTATATATAGAAAGTATTTCAAGCATTTATTTCTAAAATTTCTCTTCACTCTAACACACACTCCGCCTAATCTATCTAAATCCTCAAACACAGACAATAAAAAAATTTTAAATTTTGAAACCACTACTATTCTCTATAAATATCCACTATACTATTTTAACCTGAAAGAAAATTCAGCAAATCACTTTTCTTCGGCAGACTTCCCACCAGGGATGCCAATTGTGACACGGTGCTTTTGCCGACGGATGGGTGTTTCCACCAGCAATCCGGAACCCACTCACAATATTCTTCATTGTTATAATATTCTCTGTTTCTAATTTTTCAAAGGGAGATTCCGTCAAATTAAACACGCTCGGGGCGGCGCAATTAGTATGATTTATACTGATTCGCTCTGCTCAGCTACACGTTGATCCGCCTAAAATCGCAGAAATTGGGAATTCTAGGAATATTCCTATTATATAATAATAATAATAATAACACGCGAATTAAACTCAAATCAATCTCTATTTATTCTTGAAACTATTAAGATCTTCATCAATCAGCTATCAGCTGATTACACTATTATTTGGTTTGATTATTTATCCATCGTTATACACTCTATTTCTTTTATCTATTTTCCTAATCTAACACACACGCGTGCGCGCGTGTAACTAACCCTGTCGAGCGCTCGTACCCGTCGGACGATCGGCCGTACGGCCTCTCGTGGCTCTCCGCAGCCCGCCCCGCTCTTCGACGCTCTCTACCGCCGGCTCTCGCCAAACCCCCCCAGGCCGCTACGCGTGTACCTAACCCTACTCCCTGATTCACCGCGACACACTCTCTCTATCTTTCTCTCTATACCCACGTTCTATGGCGATGCTCAAATGTTTACTGACACCTATAGCAAGCGACCCTGGTAGCAAATCCCATCGCACTTTCCCCGCAATTGCGCTGCAATTGCGTGATTAATCATGTAAATTGCAGCAGCATATACGTGGTCTACTTCCGACTTTGCTTGCGTTTTTGCTATCAGAAAATTGCGTCAGGTACGTGCAGCAGAATTGCGTTAAAATTGCAAATGAAAATTTAATTTTTGAATGTCACGAAATTTGTCACAAAAGTGCGGCAGACAATTTCAGCATAATTGCGCTAAAATTGCAGCAGAAAAATATTATTTGCGGAATGGAAATATTGCTCGTGCGCGTGCAGCAAAGTTGCGCGAAAATTGCGACATACACGTGCAGCAGATCCGTGCAGCAGGATTGCATCAGAATTTCAAAAGGAAAGTGCAATTAGGGATTAGAAATGGTGCACGCGAACACGCGGCAGAATCGAGAATTGCGACACGCGCATGTAGCAGACGAGTGCGTCAAAATTGCACGAAAATTGCAGCATAGAAGTTCTAACTGTGGAATAGGTATAGTGCACGTACCTATGCAAATAAATTGCCAAAAATTGCGATATTCACGTGCAGCAGAATCATGTACAAAAATTACATGGAAATTGCGACACATTTCCGTATGATCCATTTTTTGAGATATCTGTACGCACTGCCGTTGATAATTCAAAAATCATCGGGTATCTTTTACAACTCCTACTGCGGCCCGCTACATGCAAAAAAATACAAGCTACAAGACATAAAATATGTATGGGATAGTATATCTATACATACGTGTATCTGTCACTGTATCTCATGTATATAGATATGCTATACCATACAATTCTTGTATCTTGTAGCTTGTATTTTTTGCGTGTAACGGACCTAAAACATCTATTCCGATTCCGACAAGCCCAATTTTTAGTTCATTTTAAAATATTCCGAAAGTTCCGTGAGCACGTCTCGGATTCAAATTTTCAATATAGCAGCAATATATTTATGTATACACATTTTTTGTATTTCCCTATTGAATTTGATATTCTCCCTCTCTCTCTCTCTCTCTCTCTCTCTCTCTCTCTCTCTCTCGACGTCTCTGGTAAATGGCTGCTACCGCTGGTACGCGGTCGCCTTGGCTGCTATGCTGCTGCTTGGCTGCTGCGTGACCGTTCGGCTGTTGCCCCCCTGTTGTTTCGCTGCCGCTGTTGGGCCACCGCTTATCCGCTGGACGAGTGGGTGCTGCTAGACGACAGATACCGCGGCACTCCACTCTATTGGGTTTGGAAATCTGTCGCCAGCAGTAAAGCCAGCGCCAAATTCACGTGTAAATTACGCCTGGTGGTTAAATCTGTACGCCTTGAGAAAAGGCTCTTAGCGATAGCTATAGATATACTGTACGTGTTTAATTAGTTCCACCTTGAAGAGGGCGCATCGGTATGTTTCCAATCCCAATAATTTCTTCTTTCTCTTAATTCTCTCTCTTACCCAAAATTACAACACTCGCCGTAATCCTCCCAACAAAACACCCCTGGTAGCAAATAATTAGTCTGCCGCACTCGAATTGCACGGCGCCTGCGTGGTCTGCTTCCGAATTTCGCTATGATTCTGGCGGCAGACAATTACAAGCAGATATGTGCAACAAAATTGCGTCAAAAATGCAGCGAGAAAGTGCTATCCGTCAAGTGGGAATATTGCACGTGTGTGTGCAGCGAAATCGCGCAAAAATGGCAAAATATACGCGTGGCAGATGCGTGCAGCAGGATTGCATTAGGATTGAAAAATAAGAGTGCAATTACGGAATGGGAATAGTGCACGCGAACATGCGGCAGAATTGAGCCAGAATTGCGGCAGATATATCTAGGGTGTTGCGATATGACTCTCGCTGAAGCCATGGTGATGCTGGAGCAATAGATTCGCACACGACGAAATGCGCATACCCCTAAAATAAGAATAGGGAACGTCTAAAAGATACACGTTTACTCCGGGAGGTTCTACTTGTTTGTTGCAGGAACAAAAACATCGAATGGAAACAACTCCAAGGCCAAGAAACATTAACATGAGGTAACGACAAGGAACGTCCGTTAAGAAACAGAAGACTACAAGATACAAACAACTCCAAGGCCAAGAAACATCATCATAAGGCAACGACAAGGAACGACCGTTAAGAAACAGAAGACTACAAGACACAAACAACTCCAAGGCCAAGAAACATCAACATGAGGCAACGACAAGGAACGACCGTAAAGAAACAGAAGACTACAAGATACAAACAACTCCAAGGCCAAAAAACATCAACATGAGATAACGACAAGAAACGACCGTTGAGGAACAGAAGACTACAAGATACAAACAACTCCAAGGCCAAAGAACAAAACACGAAGGAACCGACAGGAAGACAGAGAAGGAAATGGAAATTACCTCACCTTCAAGCTCCCCTCCTAAATTTAAGAACCAATAGGAAACCAGGAGTGCCGACTAAATCTCCCCTTGCCAAAATCCAAAACCGACGCTCATCAACTATAAAAGGGAGACGCTCAGAGCCAAGTTAGTTAGTACGCTTCCTCCGGAGCCGAGGAGCAGTAGCAAGGAGCAGCAGGCCTACCCGAGGACCAAGGTTTCATCGGGATTCCTTGCGCTTTAGCGTTTTATCGGACGACGATCCCACGTTCCTTATTCCGAGCCGCACAAACCACAACTTCGGAGTCGGATGTCTATCTACACGCCGTCGTCATAGTTTGTGGTTCAAGGCCTGGGACGTAACAAGGGAGAAATTATTGATTCCGCATTTCTCGTATTTTGACTTCAATTTTTAACAAAATGGCTTCAGCATTGATTTAAAAAATAGATATAAGAACATTGTCTTTGTGTGTCAAGTCGTAAAAATTTGAAAATGTATATCAACAATTAATTATTATCAATAATGCTAACGCTATTAAAACAAGGATTGTTTTTTGTACTGCTTCACTTAGAAATCGGAATACGTTGGAATACGATAGAATAAGCCATTTAGATGCACCCTAATATGTCTGCTATCAACTAGTAGTGTGGATGTATCGTAATCTTTTTGCATCAAATTTTTGTCATTATGTTTATGTTTCTATAAACAATCCTTATTGGAAAAACGAGTGTAAATATCTGTTAATTATTGTCTCAAACTAAACTTTTTTATTTTTATTAATTCAGCTAATTCAGTAGTAGAAAGTGGTTTTGCTAAAATGGTACAATTCTTTTCTTTTTCTTTAATTATTTGATGTAATTATTACTAATTTGAAAATGATATTTCCTGAATTAATTTTTTTTATAGATTTAGGGATAATTATTTGATATAATTTTTACTAATTTGACAATCGTATATTTTGAATTCATATTTTTATAGATTTAGGGAACTAGTAAATTTTTAAGATTGATTTTAAATTTCTGTTTTAGGAAATATACAAAACATTTCTATACTAATTTTTGAATAAGTAAATTCCTTTATTATTTTGGGAGTTCATGTCATAGAACTATCTACAGATGAATTTGAGAGTATCATGCAAAATTCATGTAAGATTTTAATCGTTGGAGCTGGGATGGCTGGACTTTCAGCAGCTGATCATCTTCTAAAAAATGCTGAGTGTGATTTTCTTATTGTTGAAGCTTGTTCTCGAATTGGTGGTCGTATTTTTTCTTCTAATATTGGTAAATAATTGATATTATGTATTAATTTTCCAGTTTTCTTGGGTACTTTTAATATTTTTCTACAGGTGACAAAAAAGTAGAGTTAGGTGCAAATTGGATTCATGGAGTTTTGGGTAATCCGGTTTTTGAATTAGCTATGGCAAATGATCTTATTAGTATCATGAGCATTCCAAGACCACATAAGATTATTGCTGCAATGGAGGATGGAAAACAGATACCTTTTTGTGTTTTAGAAGAAATTTATGCAGCATATATATGTTTCTTAAAAAAGTGCGAAGAATACTTTTTAAGTTCCTATAGTCCTCCAGAAGGCATTAATAGTGTAGGAGATCATATTGCCCTCGAAACTAATCTTTATTTATTACCTTCATCACAAGAAGATAGGAAAGTAAAACAATTACTATTTGATTGCTTACTTAAAAGAGAAACCTGTATAACAGGCTGTGATAATATGAAAGAAATTGATCTTCTGGAAATGGGATCATATACTGAATTACAAGGTGGCAATATTAGTTTAATTAAAGGATATAATTCTATTTTAGAACCTCTTTGTAGGCATATACCAAAAAATAGGATTCTTACTCAACATGCTATTAAAAAAATAAGGTAATATAAAACAATATTTTTTGTGTAATTTTTGCTATCTTGGCCAATATGTTTTGAACAATTAACAAACTGGTCAAATGATTTTATTTGTAGTCTGGTTCCAAAATCTGGAAAGTATCAGAAATGAAAAAAGATGTAAAGAAAGTCTTTTAGGTTTTAAAGATTTTATTTATTTAAAAATAAAAATTTTATTTACTGAACTTCCGGGGTTAAAATGTCTGAAAATATTTTAAGATTTGGAAATGTTCTGTGTGAACATTCAAAATGATTCTAAAAAAAATAATATAGAAAAAAAAAATTGAAGAATTTTTCTGGATTTTGGCACCAGACCATTTTGAACCTTTTAGAAAATTTAACCAGGATTTTTCAAATTTTGAAATGAAACCTTTTGGAATCTTCTGGAATTTTGGAACAAGAGCAATATATGATTTTGTTTTGGTAAAATTTTTGTAGAATTTTATTCGACAGCAAATTTGTCAATATAAAAAGAATTTCAATGTAAATTTATAGCTAAAATTACAATTTTGTATAAACATGAACTTTACTCAATCAGCTTAAAAATTTTCGTAAAATCAAATTGGTTTTAATCAAATATTTTTTAGATTGATATTTCTATAGTAAAATAATCAAACGAATTACTTAACAGTGTTAATTTTGATAGATCTAGAATTAATTTACAAAAATATTACTTTTGTAGAATTTATACCTTTTAAATTATATACTTTATATATAAATATTATAATAAAAATTTTATTGCCATTACTGCATTTATATACATTTTATTTTTAAAATAATTGTGTAAGTGTTGAGTATTTATTGAGATTGACTACAATGTGTCAAGTTTAGAAATATATTTATAATTTATTTCTTATGCCTTTTATATTTTGCATGCCTTTCAAGTATTCGTGTATGTATTTATGTATCCTTTTCAAATGTTTAAACGTTTTACTGTTCTATCAACTTTAGCTCTCTTTTACTCTCCTCTATCACCATACCTGGCCCATTGCTCTCTTTCAACTCCTCTTGTTCGACTCATCCTGCAACCACCTTTATGTAAAATATTAGAATTATTTTTAAATAAATAAAATAAATAATGATATTTTAAATAATGTTTGAAATAATTTAATTTTTTTTTTAAATATCGTAACAATATAACATGTGCACTAATTATGTGTATACTAAAACAATTGTATACTTATTATTATGTCATGAGCTGAGCGCCCTAGCTATTACTATGACAAAACCAATTTTCCCATTAGATTCATTAGAAAACCAATAATATGAATAAAAACTTGGAAATACAAAACAGCCTAAATTTCAGAATAAATGCGTTTTCGCTATACAGTTTAAAACATTTTTTAGATTTTTAATAAATTGATTATTTATAGCATGATTTTATGAGCTAAGTGCCCTAGCTATTACTAATACAGATCCAACGAAACCATTAAATTCATTATACAGTAATTAATTTTAACAAAAACTTGGAAATACTGTAAAGATTACATATCGTACTGCTCCGACATCCCGTTAAGTATTATAAAAAAGCCATTTTTATTTTATGAAGATAAAAAAATATGCATTACTCGGGTTTTGAAACCAAGACCAAAAGCATACGAATCATGCGCATTACCAATGAGCCAATGCATCAGAAACAAAGATATGTAGGCAAAATGGTTCATGTTTATCGACCCCCGATAGGGTTTGTTTATAAGTTTATAAGGTTTATTTAATTAATTAATTTATACATTTTAATCAATTTTCGTGTTTGATATATATTGGTACATATTTCTAAGATCATGCAGGTTTACACATAATCATAAGGAAAGTTGGTTTATGAGGTAGTATGTATGAACACATGTTGTAAATAAGCGGTTGCTTTTCTAATCTATATGACATCACGCGTGGTGTTGCCTACCGCAATCACCCATAAAAGTGTAAAAAGATGAAATTAATCTTTTGAAAGAGACTACAAAAGTCTAAATTCATCCATTTAATCTTTTCAAAAAATCGTTCACTTTATGAAGATGAAGATTAAGCATGCATCTTATTCTTTTTCAAAAATATAAAAGCATAAAATTAATCTTTTCAAAGGTTTTGACGCATTACAAAGATTAATTTTTAATCTTCGCCTAAAGTGTGAATAATGCAATTAAATTACGAAAAGATTAAAAACTATCAATTAATCTCTTTAAGAATTAAAATGTAGGTTTTAATCTTTTTAATTCTAGATTTCACACTTTTAGAATGTATGTAACGTGGAGATTCTAATAAGAGTTATAAACAGTTATTTATAGTTATTAAGGCGACCTCGGAGGTTAGGTTAGGTTTCATTTCGTAGTTTACAAATTACGCTTTTAGATTAAAAGATTTTTAGAATGGTGGAAAACTGAAAAATCAAAAGAATTTTATAAACTAAAAGCGTAATTTGTGAACTACGAAATGAGAATCTAGCCTAACCTCCGAAACCGCCTCAACAGTTATTTATAATTAGTCACAGTTATTAAAAGTTTTATTGTAAAAAATTGTGCAAAATTGTATGATTTTGTAAGTATTTGTAAGTTTTTTTAAATTTCTGGAAGCTTTTGTTGCATTTATGATTTCTTACAAATTATAAATTGCTTACAATTGCAAAATTTCTTTAATAATTTTACTTAGATGCGAAAAGATAGTTAATGTAAGAAATTATATGATTATGGATGAAGAAATAAAAATTTTGTTTTAATCTACAGCAAATCAAGGTATTTATTGATTAATTAACAAAAAATCGTCGAAGTTTCAGAGAATCGGGTAATCTCCCTTACTGAAAAAAATCACCTGAATTATCACCTGATTACTCACCTGATTTTGACATGAAAAATCAGGTGATTAATCAGGTGACTTTTTTTAAAAAAAACTAAACCATTATAAAATTATAAATCTGAAATAAATTTTGATTTATTATAAATATAAATTAAATTAATCGTATTTAGGGATATAGGGATTCAATTTGACATTTAAATGTAAACATTATACAGCAAATAATGTGTAACGCTCGTGTTTTCGGGACGGGTAGGAGACGCGAAGCGTGCCAGGGAACGGATAAGCGGCTAGGTGAATAACTCAGCAGATTATTACATTTAATTCAAAATTTATCAGTTTATTTAAAGAAAATATTACCTATTATATTAAAGCAACTAATTCCGACTTTTTTTTTTGACATCCAACATTTCTCGTTTTTTTTTTTTTATTTTTGCTGATCTCCAGGACTGGACCAATTTTCGCTTTTTTATTATTCCATATACTTTTGTAGCACTAGATAAACTAGCTTGTAGATGATCTTCGGAAAGCTGGGGGTTACTCTGACACCTAGACATCGTCTACAGGGAGTTTCGGCCATTTTCGGTAATTTCAATCAGTATCTAGTGCGCTTCGTCGTAGATGGTGTTAAGTCGACCTGGGGGTCACCAGAGCACCTGGACATCGTCTACAGGGATAATACCTGGTGCACTTCCTCGTTGATGGTGTTACGTCGACCTGGGGGTCACCTTGACACCTGGACATCATCTACAAGTAGTTTCGGCCATTTTCCGTAATTTCGATGAGTGACTCGTGCACTTCCTCGTAGATGGTGTTACGTTGACCTGGGGGTCACCCTGACACCTGGACATGGTCTACAGGGAGTTTCGGTAATTTCAATGAGTAACTGGTGCACTTTCTAATTTTGTGGGTTATTGAGATTATTATTTTTCGTTTCGTTCTCTGCGTAGCAGGTTTGAGACTGCCATATATACATAAAATATTTTAAATGAAATAAATGATTTAGATAAAAATATGTTGAATATTAATTTTTTATCTATATTTTATTTCATTTTATGTACTATGCCCGCATTACGATTTTTTAATTGTTGCAATTATTTTTATTAATTATCTATTTCATTATTATCAATTATTATTAGGTTAGCAACCCTGGTAGCAAAGTCTACCGCACTCGAATTGCACGGCACCTGCGTAGTCTGCTTCCAAATTTCGCTATGATTCTGGCGGCAGACAATTACAAGCAGATGCGTGCAACAAAATTGCGTTAGAAATGCAGCAAGAAAGTGCTATCCGTTAAGTGGGAATAGTGCACGTGCGCGTGACACCAAATTGCGCAAAAATTGTGATTTATACGCGCAGCGGATACGTGCAGCAGGATTTCATTTGGATTGCAAAAGGAAAGTGCAATTAGGGTTTGGGAATGGTGCACTCGAACATGCGGCGGAATTGAGCCAGAATTGCGACACGCGCGTGTGATAGACGCATGCAGCGAAATTGTGCAAAAATTGAAACATATACGTACAGCAGATATGTGCATCAGAATTGCTTCAGAATTGCAAAATGAAAGTACAATTAGGGGATGAAAAGATTGCACGCGAACATGTGACAGAATTGAGCCAGAATTGCGACACGCACATAGGGTAGACGCGTGCAGGGAAATACAAAAAATATGTATACATAAATATATCGCCGCCATATTGAAAATTTGAATCTGAGACGTGCTCACGGAACTTTCGGAACATTTCAAAATGAACTAAAAATTGGGCTTATCGGAATCGGAATAGATGTTTTAGGCGCGTTATACGCAAAAAAGAACAAGATACAAGAAATGTATGATATAGTATATCTATATACATGAGATACAGTGACAGATACACGTGTATATATATACACTATCCCATACATTTCTTGTATCCTGTAGCTTTTATTTTTTTGCATTTCGCGGGCCGTAGAGCAGTAAGAGTTGTAAAAGGTACCCGTTGATTTTTGAATTATCAACGACAGTGCGTACAGATATCTCAAAAAACGGAAAATAAGGAAATGTGTCGCAATTAGCATGTCATTTTTGTACATGAGTCTGCTGCACGTAAATATCGCAATTTTTGCAATTTAGTTGCATGGGCACGTGCACTATACCTATTCCACAGGTAGAACTTCTATGCTGCAATTTTCGTGCAATTTTCACGTACTCGTCTGCCACACGCGCGTATCGCAATTCTGTCTCAATTCTGCTGCATGTTCGCGTGCACCATTCCCAATCCCTAATTGTACTTTCATTTTGCAATGCTGATGCAACCCTGATACACGCATCTGCTGCACGTATATGTCGCAATTTTCGCGCAATTTCGCTGCACGCGCACGTGCAATATTCCCATTCCGTAAATAGTATTTTTCTGCTGCAATTTTAGCGCAATTATACTGAAATTGTCTGCCGCACTTTTGTGACAAATTTCGTGACATTCAAAAATAAACTTTTTATTTGCAATTTTAACGCAATTCTGCTGCACGTACCTGACGCAATTTTCTGATAGCAAAAACGTAAGCAAAGTCGGCAGTAGACCACGTATGTGCTGCTGCAATTTACGTGATTAATCACGAAATTGCAGCGAAATTGCGGCGAAAATGCGATGAGATTTGCTACCAGGCCCTCGTAGCAAATTCTGCCGCACTCGAATTGCTCGGCACCTGCGTGGTCTGCTTCGCAATTTCGCTATGATTATGGCGGCTGACAATTACAAGCGGATACGTGCAACAAAATTGCGTCAGAAATGCAGCAAGAAAATGTTATCCGTCAAGTGGGAATAGTGTACGTGTGCGTGCAGCGAAATTGCGCAAAAATTGCGATATATACGCCCAGCAGATGCGTGCAGCAGGATTGCATCAGAATTGCAAAAGGAAAATGCAATTAGGGATTGAAAATGGTGCACGCGAACATGCGGCAGAATCGAGCCAGAGTTGCAACACGTGCATGCGGCAAACGCGTGCAGTAAAATTGCGCAAACACAATTTTCGCTCTAACTAAAAAAATAATGGTTTTTACGAAAAAAGAAAAGTTGTCCCGCTAGATTTGGAAACGAGCAAACGATTGTTTTTTATGGAAAAATTTTTAATTTTCAGTAGGTTCAGAGAAAACTTTGACCTTCTATAATTCACTTTTTATTTAAAAAAAAAAAAATTAATTATATTCGTAGACCAAAGTTTTCTAAAAATCTAGTGAAATTTTAATTTTTTCATAAAACACATTCGTTTGCTGGTTCCTAAATCTAGCGAGGACAACTTTTCTTCTTCCGTAAAAACAATTACTTTTTGTGTTACAGCGAAAATTCTGATTAGACAAGGATAGAGATATCCGGTGGACTCTTAATAGTTATAGCGAAACCTAATACAGTAAGAAATTGTTTCCTATATAAAATAAATGGCAATGATGATGATTCAGTAGTATTTAATGCAATTCGTGGTATAAAAACTGTATTTCCTTTATTTTCTCCCGTAATTATTTCAGCTTTTATGTTATATTTAAATAATTTAGTTATTTTTAATCGCGTTTCATTACACAATCTATCTTTTGTACTCGAATTTCGAATTAACATTACTATAACATTTACTTTTAGATTAAGTTTATGAGGAGGTAGTCCTTCTCTTATATTATTTAACATTTCTATCGAATAATTTAAATGAATATCATTATCTATTTGATCCACACCTTTGTACGTTGCACAATCAATACTGTAATAAGTGATAGTTTCATTGTTAATTAATTGCAATATTTGATTATTTAAAATATTTGCACTTCTTTGTTATGTGTAGTTAAAATGACATTTTTTGAAAAACAGTAACCATTGTTGATATTTTTATATATTTCTTGACAATATAAGCTTTCCATGTTTCTGGAATTGTAAATTGATTAATTTCCCCTTCTCCTATATCTAATACAAACATCTAAAAATTTTCATTGTTTGCTCTTATGTATATCTTTGATTCATCCACCTGCAGTCTATTTGGCCAAGCAAGTGACTCATATACCTTTTGCCCATACCTTTTTCCGTTTTTCTATATATTAAGTGATACAAACTGCTAAGCGGACCTTTAAATGTTGCTACGGCAGCTACAAGCATCACTCGGCAACGTGCATATGTTTTGGATGTTTATGTCACATTCCGTAGGCTAAATACCGGAAAAATATTCATGTTACCTATCAGACAGTTTGTTAAGAGCGAAAAATCACCTAAACGATGATCAATGTTGCACAGGTTATCCGCGGTCACCCATGCAAGTAGTTACCGCGCCCAACGCTGCTTAACTCTGATGATCGGCCGAGGTACAGTTCTGCTAACCCACCAACCTGACGGTTCATTTGATCTTATGTTTATTTTTAACTTAAAAATATTAAAAAGTGGCAGGAATGAATATTTTATTGTTTCTTCTACTATATAGTATTTCTTTGTCCATGTTTTACGATAGGTAGAATTTGACGAAAATCTCCACCTAATATGATTAACTTTCCACCGAAAGGATCATTACTACGATAAACATCATCTAATGTTTTATCTACAATTTCTAAAGCTTTCTTAGGAATTTGCGACGAGCGCCCCTCGACCACCGCAACCCGGCAAGCCTCGGTGCTCTCGCGCAGAGCAGTGCTTGCATCCCTACCCCCGAACAAGCGGCGCCCACATCGCCGCTCTCGCGCCGCCGACTCGAGGGCTCCTCCACCGCAGCTCTTTAAGGCAGAGAGCGCGGCCTGAGACCTCAGTCTGTTCGGTGCTCCGGCAGGCGACTGTTCTCTACTTCGGTGCTCCAGATAGCGATCAGCCTCTGGCCGGTGCTCCGAGCCGTCCTCACTGCTCTTAGGTGCTCCGAGAGTAGTGAGCCCCCATCCAGCGTCCTGGCTATTGGTGCTCCGTAGTCTCGACGAAGGGTTAACCCCCTCCGCGACGCGTCCGCGCCACCGTGACACCGCCGGCCGGGCTGTGGTTGTCGGGCTCCTGGATGCTCCAGGGCTCGCCAACCTCGCCACCCTGCTCCCCCCCCCCCCCACAGGAGGTGCTCCCCTGTGAAGGGGACAGGTCGACATACACGCACACACCTGCCCAATCCGCGTTCTCGTGCCGTAGGAACCGGCCAATCACTAGGTGCTACGGTGATTGACCGATTCGCCGGACACTGTATTACCCTCGATCGGTGCTCCTAGCGGCGGAGCTATCATGTTACCAGCTGGAGACCGCCGGCACTGTAGC
>JAPYZA010010159.1:0-14049 GCA_030522685.1 Eupelmus azureus | reverse complement strand
CCTTTGTTAAACTAATATTGGACTTTGTATAAAACAGTACTCACGTATACACGTGAACGGCACGAACAGGAATCGAATTTCCACAATCCCAAATCCAACCTCCAAACATTCACCACACCAAAACTACACCCTCGCACGCCAGTCTACGTACAAACTCCAAGCTCCGTGCTCAACCAGCCGTCTTCGCCACAGCAGCGCCACCACACGGTCACCGTCGAAGCTCCATTCGCTCAGTACTGCTAGTGGCGTGTAGTAGAGCGCGCGCGCTCAATCGAGTTATGCATCTGCGCGGCTAGCCAAAGGGAGCGGGCTCCGTGCTGCGTTGTCCAGCTGCTGCTGCAAGTAGGCTTGCGGCATCCCGCCACTGGACGCGCCATCCTCCTGAAGGTCTCTCCGCTCGTCCCCTCAACGAAAACGTGGGACTGACCGAGGGGACAGCTGGGTGCGCAGCTCCTGATTTCTTCCTACAGAGCCAGACCGCACGAGCGACCGGTACGCAATGGCCGACTTCCTGGACTCCGAGGCTGAGGAGAGCGGATCTGAGGTTAGTTTTTTCTTTTCTATCTTTGGCTTTATTCTAATTGATCTTGATCTGACTGGACCCCGGGTGTGTGCATCTTGTGGGATAGGCGCGTTTTATTAATAGAGACGGGGTTCAGGGTTTTTGGGGGGAAGGCTGGGTGTTACGGTTTTTTTCGAAAAGTAGAATGCCGAACGACCGAACGACTTTGTTGACGCGGTTATCGCGATGCACGCGTTATTCATGACCTTCATTTTTGATAGCGGGTATAGAGGGGCAGCGAATTTTTCCACGCGCGTCTTGCAGTATGTGTATACTTGGCATGGCCCTGACTTGTAAACATTGGGAGTTGGTGATGCAATTATTGAGCTGCTGGTCTGAGTGCGCACAAATAATGCACTTGGATTGCTACTCGATTATTTCATTTGCAGGAGGGATTATTATAATGTTGATTTTGATGAAATTGTGACAGTGAGCATGTTTCTTTTTGGGATGTAAATATCAAGAGGGTGATTGTTATTTTTAGTGTTTTTATTCAATGTTAATGTTTTGATGATGAGTAGGTCGGTCTGATCTATTTTTTTAAAATTACAACTATAGTAATACTGCAATGACGTACGATTTTTAAAATATTTTTGTTCAAAGCTCTTTCGTGATTGGCTTATTTATTGTTGAAAGGCTTAGATTTTGATATTGTATTAAAAAATGTAAAGATGTTGCTTATCATGATTTGGTTTTAAGATCACAAATTAAATTCTTATTTTTTCTGTTTTAGGAGGAGATGATCGAACATGGGGAGAAAAAGAAAGTCAAAAAGCACCTTGCTTCTGAGAGCGAGGAAGAAGAAGATGACGAAGAGAAATTGAGAGAAGAATTAAAAGATTTGATTGATGATAATCCTATTGAAGAAGAAAGTGATGGCGAAGATAGTGATGCTACAGGAGGTTCCAAAAAGCGTAAGAAAAGTGACGATGAAGACTTTGATGACCGTTTGGATGACGAAGATTATGACGTTATAGAAGAAAATTTAGGTGTTAAAGTTGAAAGAGTACGTATCTATTACTATTGATTACATGATTTAGTAAATTTGCTATAACCTATAAAAAAAAGTTTTATCAATTTTATATTAAATTTAACTAGAATTTTTTATTTTAATAAATTTTAATAAATAATACAACAAAGTAAACATGGATTTAATGTAAATATTTAAAATTTTGCAGAAACGGTTTAAGAGGTTAAAAAGAATAGAGGCTGAAGAGTCGGAAGAAGAACAGGAGCAGGAGGTAGAGGAGGAAAGAGATGCTATTGCCAATGAATTATTTAATACTGAACTGGGATCTGATGAAGAGGAAAGGAGAAGCGAACATAGCCATAGACCTACTGCTGACGTTGACCAGTACGGAGAAGGGGAGGGTAGTGAAGAAGAATCAGATGCAGATGATTTTATTGTTGATGACGATGGCAGACCTATTGCAGAAAAAAGGAAAAAGAAAAAACATATTTTCACTGACTCGTAAGTATTCAAACGTTTTATATCCTCACAGAAATAGTACATTTCGATACTAGTGCGAGAAAGTGATTTCAGGCTCGTGTGGACGTTTGCTAAGGCCACATGTTGTTTCAAACAAGGATGTTTGAAAAGGCCACACGAGGTTCCGTATTTTTTGATACGACGTGCACAAAGCGAGATTTAGCATTCGTTTTTTTATTGGAGCGTGCGCGAAATCGAGCTTTGCACACGGAGTATCAAAAAAGCTTAATGAATTATAATCATGTATTGTTAAAAAATTAAAAATTAACATTTTTCTTTCTGTTACAGAGCTCTACAGGAAGCCCAAGACATTTTTGGAGTTGATTTCGATTATGATGAATTCGAAAAGTATGGTGACGATTATGAAGAAGAGGAAGAGGAGGAGGAGGACGAATATGAAGAAGAAGGAGATGCGGATAGACCTAAGAAAACAAAAAAGGCAGCCAAGAAAAAGACCACGAAAAAGAGTATCTTCGAAATCTATGAACCATCTGAGCTTAAGCGTGGACATTTTACTGATCTTGACAATGAGATACGTACTACAGACATTCCCGAGCGCATGCAGCTCAGATCTGTACCAGTCACTACTGCCACAGAAGAAGAGCTCACTGCTGAGGCTCAGTGGATTTACAATCAAGCCTTCGAACGTAAAACCGTCTCAGTTCAGGATGCACATTTGAACGAAGAGGCGAAAGAGCGTGCAAAGAAGGGCCCGCAAACCGTAACAAAGATCGCGAAAGCCCTGGATTTTATTCGCAACCAACACTTCGAGGTGCCTTTCATCTCTTTCTACCGCAAAGAGTACGTCCTACCTGAGTTGAACATTAACGATTTATGGAAGGTGTACAAATACGATGCCAAATGGTGCCAACTTCGAGGACGCAAGGGTGCTCTGCTAACTCTTTTCCGTAAGATGAAACGCTATCAGGAAGATCACATCATGAAGGACATAGACGCGCCACTTCCAGAGGGTATGCGGATCATCGAGGAAGAAGACATAAAGCAGTTGGAGAATGTACAAACCACCGAGGAGCTCAACGACTGTTACCATCACTTCATGTTGTACTACAGTCATGAGATTCCAAAGATGCAGGAGATCGTGCGCAAACAGGAGAAGGAGAAACGGCGCCAAGAGCGGATTCAGAAGCGCAAGCAGGCAATAGCTGAAGCTGAGGAGAACGGCGAGGAGCCACCACCTGAGGAAGTCATCGAAGAGGAAGAAGAAGAGGAGACCGAGGAGCAGCTAAAGCAAGCAGTGCGCACCGGTCCATACTCCATTTGCCGTCGAGCTGGTCTTGAGAGCTTGGCCAAAAAATTCGGTCTTCCACCAGAGCAATTTGCGAAAAATCTGAGCGAGGAGTATCAAATATACGAAGTCGACCAAGAATTATCCGAACCAAACGTCGTTGCCGCAGAGTATATCGGTGAGAAATTCCAGACAGTCGAAGAGGTGCTAAAAGCCGCTCAGCTGATGGTAGCAATACAGATTGCTAGAGAACCTTTAGTAAGAGAATCGGTAAGGAAAATGTATAAGGAGAAGGCGAAAATCTCGGTTCGGCCGACCAAGAAGGGCATCAAGCTCATCGACGAGAACCATCCGATTTACACCATGAAGTACCTCAAAGACAAGCCTGTTAGAGATCTCGTTGGCGATCAGTTCCTCAAACTTTTCATGGCAGAGGAGGACAAACTCATTGACTTGATGTTCTCCGATCAAATTGAAGGCAATACAACTAACAACTACGTCGAGCAGATGAAGCAGCTCTATGTAAGGGACGAATTCAGCAAGAACGTGCAAGACTGGAACACTCTTCGGGTGGGTAGCGTCGAGATGGCCCTTACGAAGATGGTCATACCCGATCTCAAAAAAGAGCTGCACTCGATGCTGCTGAACGAGGCCAAAGACTGCGTTATGCGCTCGTGTGGCCGCAAGATGTACAATTGGATCAAGATAGCGCCGTACAATTGCGAATTCCCAGACGAGGAGGACGAAGAATGGGACACGAGCAAGGGTCTCAGGGTCATGGGTCTCGCCTACATACCGGATTTCTCGGTAGCGGCTTTTGCCTGCATGGTGGCTCCGGACGGCGAGTGCACCGACTACCTCAAATTGCCGCATCTGCTGAAAAAGAAGAACAGCTTTAGAGAAACTGACAAGGTGATGAAGGAAGCCGATTTACTAGCCATAAGGAACTTCATCTCAACGAAGAAGCCGCACGTGGTGGTAATAGGTGGTGAATCAAGGGATGCAATGATGATCGCTGAGGACATCAGAGAGTGCGTAGCGGCGTTAGTGGCGGATGAGCAGTTTCCTAGCATCAACGTTGAGATCATGGATAACGAGCTCGCCGGTATCTATGCCAACAGTCACAAGGGCGTATCTGAATTCCGCGACTATCCGGAGCTACTCCGCCAGGCAATTTCGCTGTGTCGCCGATTGCAAGATCCTCTTGTTGAATTTTCGCAGCTCTGTAACGCTGATGAGGAAATACTGTGTCTCAAGTTCAATCCGCTACAGGACCAGCTAAACAAGGAGGATCTGCTTGAAAATATATACTTGGAGTTTGTTAATCGAGTAAACGAAGTCGGTGTCGATATCAATAAAACAGTGCAACAGCCTTACTCAGGCAACCTCGTGCAGTTTGTCTGCGGCTTGGGCCCCCGCAAGGGTCAATACCTTATCAAAACGCTAAAACAAACGAACCAGCGGCTGGAAAACAGGACGCAGTTGGTCACTGCCTGCCACATGGGTCCGAAGGTCTTTATCAACTGCGCTGGTTTCATCAAGATCGACACCAACAGTTTAGGCGACAGTACTGAAGCTTACGTTGAAGTACTCGATGGCTCGCGCGTTCATCCCGAGACTTACGAGTGGGCCAGAAAGATGGCCGTGGACGCGCTTGAATACGACGATGAAGACGCAAATCCAGCCGGAGCCTTGGAAGAAATTCTCGAGTCACCCGAGCGTCTCAAAGATCTGGACCTGGACGCTTTCGCCGAGGAGCTGGAACGCCAAGGTTTCGGTAACAAATGCATCACACTCTACGACATCAGATCCGAGCTTAACAGTAGGTACAAGGACCTAAGGATTAGATACCAGTCACCCACGCCGGAAAAGCTCTTCGAGATTCTGACCAAGGAGACACCCGAGACTTTCTTCATTGGCAAACTACTGGAAGCAACTGTGATAGGTATAAGCTACAGAAAGCCCAAGGGCGAGCAGCTGGACCAGGCGAATCCGGTGCGCAACGACGAGACCGGTCTCTGGCAGTGTCCGTTCTGCTTGAAAAACGAATTCCCCGAACTGTCCGAGGTGTGGAACCACTTCGACGCAGGCGCCTGCCCGGGCAAGGCCACCGGTATCCGGCTGCGCCTTGACAATGGTATATCTGGTTATATTCACATCAAAAATCTATCCGACAAGCATGTGGTCAATCCTGAGGAGAGGGTGCGCATCGGCAACCGCATTCATTGTCGTATAATTAAGATTGAGGTGGACAGATTCGGCGTAGAGGCCACCAGCAAGAGCAGCGACCTCGCTGACAAGAATCAGGAGTGGCGGCCACAGAAGGATCCCTATTACGACACGGAGACCGAGGGTAAGGACAATCTCGTCGAGGAGGAGGCGAAGAAGGTGAAGCAGCGCCAGACCTACGTGACTCGGGTCATCATTCACCCCTCTTTCCGCAACATCACTTATGCTGACGCCGAGAAGCTTATGCAATCGATGCAACAGGGCGAGGCGATAATCCGGCCGTCGAGCAAGGGCGATGATCATCTCACAGTCACGTGGAAGGTCACCGATGACGTTCATCAGCACATCGATGTACGCGAGGAGGGAAAAGAAAACAAGTACTCGTTGGGCCGTAGTTTGTGGATTGGCAACGAAGAGTTCGAGGATCTCGACGAAATAATCGCGAGGCACATCAACCCCATGGCTGCCTACACGTCGGAGCTGCTCGACTTCAAATACTACAAGCCTCAAGTCTTAGGCATGAAGGATAAGGCTGAGGAAATTCTCAAAGAACAGAAGAAAGATAACCCAAGCGGCATACCCTACATTGTCTCCGCGGCTAAGAACTATCCGGGCAAGTTCCTCATATCATATCTGCCACGTACTCGATGTCGCCACGAGTACATCTCTGTTTCGCCTGACGGATTCAAATTTCGCGGCAACAACTTCTCCAGGGTCAGCGATCTCTTCAGATGGTTCAAGGAGCACTTTAGGGATCCCATACCAGGTCAGCTCACCCCCAGCACGCCGAGGGTTTATCAGAATACTCCTGCAATGAATATGAATGGTAATGATAAGTCTTATAGTCACTTTTTTAAACCAAACTTTACAGTTGACGGACAAACATCTAAACACTTGTCTTATACTTTTTCAGGCATGAATCAGGACGCTATTCAACGTGTAGCCCAGAACCTGCCCCGTCACATGCTGCACTCGTTGTCGCAGGTGGCCAGTCAGACGCCACATTATCCACAGACTCCCGGAGCGGCTAGCACAGCGACTGGCTACGGCGGCATGCACAGCGCTTACGCCATCAATACACCTTACACACCATCGGGCCAGACGCCCTATATCACGCCCTACCAGACTCCGGGTCAGCCAACGCCGCGCTATAGTGAGCAGACGCCGAGCACTGGGAGCAGTCACCAGATGCCGAACAGTCAATACGCCGTCAGCCAGAATGCCATGGACTGGAAGAAGGCGGCCGAAGCTTGGGCCAGACAAGCAGCGCGACCAGGGTAAATATCGATGCCTCTGTACTAAATTAGTACAGAGTTATGATTATGCCGAACTGGTGTTCGAGATACGATTATAGTAAAATTTATGGGTAATTTTCCTTTTCTTTGTACAGAGGAAGCCAAAATACTCCAAGATATAAGGAATATAAATCACCGAGGAGTTCCGGAACGCCACTTACGAATTCTAGCCCGAGAAGTATGTCTCTCAGTGGAGACGGCACACCGCTCTACGATGAGAGCTAATGACTTTGTAACTAGTTGATTTATTGTATTTATGTATATGATATTGTGTTTAGATAAGGATTCGGCATTTTTACTATTCGAAGTAAAACAAATATACATTTACATACATGTGTATGAGAACTATTTAAATATCCTGTAAGAAAAATCTGCTTAAATCTTTGACGCTCTTGTCTCATTTGATTTATTTAATGAGAATCGATTATTATAAATGTGGATTTTGTAAACCTATGCGTTAAGATATTTCTTAACAATATTGTTATTCATTCATCAAACAAGCAGCTCCATAAAAGTAGTTCTTTATTTAGTATGTAATGCATTTAAATGTAGGTTTGTAATTAAGATTATAGGTGAAATTGTGCATCTCAAAATTGAATTCTAAAAAACATGTCAAACTTTTGTATTTAAAAGTAATTAAATATGTCATAATAGTTTGCAGTATCCATTCAACTATTAAAGAGCGTCCGAGTGTAAAGTACTTTTTCAATACTCTCTGCAATAAATTTTTAATTATATATAGATCTTTTTTTTGACTTTTAATATTGTCATTCACTTGTAACGAAATTTTATTTTACATGATTGTAAAATTTATACAAATGATGAAAGACGTATGTATGTATGCGTGCAATTGGAAGACTAATTATTGCTCAATAGCCAAAGGAATTACTGGCCTTATGAATTTGTTTGAATGAAAAAGTCGTGTTTAAAAATGCATAATTTTTATTTGTTATAAAACAGTAAACCTATAAGTATAAAGGCACAAAATTTTTTTTATGTATGTAATTATATTATACAAATTGTGAACAATCTACTTGAAATTTGTTTCATAAACTGATCATTGTACACAACTAATTAGGAAAATAAACTACAATTGATACAAATAATTACAAAATATTGTCGCGTAATTTTTTACAAAGGCAATTATGGTTATAAACTTAAACTAATATAAATATAAATCAAATAAATTCTCTTTGTACAAAATTAATACTTGAATCATAGTCATTTAAGTATTAAACGAAGAATTCAATAAAATAAATTATAATATATACAAAAAATTTTTATTTCTTAAAACCCTCTGTTCTCTTTATTGTGTAACTAACGAAGCTACATCGTCTGATAATATGTCCTGGTATTGTTGATTTCTTTCATACGAAACGATTACATCCGATTGTCTCTTTGTAGAAGCTAGCAGATCCCTACATAATAATTTAGTTAGTTTTTAACATAATAAATATGATAAGGTACAGTTTATAGATTTTTTAAAATAATTAGATACGAATTTTTTTCTTGAACTGATTTGACAATTGTTTGCAAAGATATAAATTTTTTAACTATTGCAATATTGTAATTCAACTGTATAGATCTTCAAAAGAAAAAAAAACAAGTCGAGTAATTTTGGAAAACCCATAAACTGAGGCTCATAGAATTTGATTTATTTAAATATTTCTAATAATCATTTTTAATTATATAATTAATAATAACCTTTTGTTTTTTTTATCTTCAAACCTTTTTCTTTTCCTTAATTTTGAACTGTAATCCGTTTCTACATATGTTCCAGGTCCTACTGTTGATTGTTGAACTGTGGGCTAAAAGTAGAAAATTTTTAATCTATTCAATTATCTAAATATATTATTATATATACCTTTGACTGGGAATTTCCCGAATTCCCTCTCGTTGAAACCGATGGTTTTCTAAACTGTAGTAACAAATAGATTTTTAAAATATAAAAGTGCAATATAATAGCTCATGTATTTTGTTATACTTTACATATTTTTGGTGTTGTTTTTTGTCATCGTCAGAAGTACTAGATGAGGCATATTGTAGTTGCTGTGCTAAGCGTTTCTTTGGTACGCGTTTTGTAGGTTCTGGACTACTTAAACTGTTCTCTGATTGTACAGATTTCATAGAATCTTTATTACTTTTTGTAATCGTATCCTTAATATTAGTTTTTTGGATCTGTCGTTCACTTGATATCTGTTATAGTAAATTATAAAAATCGAATAAATACACAGAGAATATTGAGAATAGTAAATAGAATACAAATTACCGATGGTGTCCTTAAGTTTTCAGTTTTTGACTTTGAACTAGACTCTTGCATATTTACACATTTAGAAACTATTTCATTCTCTTTTTTTCTCCTGCCTGATAAATGATAAGATACTTTAATTAAGGTATTAAAAATTTATAATAATTTTTTCTCAAAAGTAATCAATCTAATATATTAAATGCAAATTGTTACCAGATTTAGAACTTGATGTTTGCGTTTCAAGAAGCATTGGGGAGTCTTTTGTATTTACCGATTTATTACTGCCAGTTTTTTCCAAATCTTCTGAAAAATTTGATCATTATTTTTAAAATAGTATATCAATTTTGTAATAACTAACTTTTATTTTACAGTTTATTAAACATTTTTTGTATTTCTGAATTACCTGACTTTAATTCTATCCATTCTTTACAAAATTCTTCGATTTTTAAAGGACAACCAGAACGACATTGCTTTATTAACTCTTTCGGTACAACTTAATATGTAAAAGTATAAAAAAAAGTTAATTTTAAAAAGACAGAAAAATTAAAATTAAAAGAAAAAAATATTTTCTTTACCATGCTTTTTATTATTAAGCTCTCCTTCAAGCTGAAAAAACTCATTTCTTATAGATTCAACAAGATTGGCTGAATGTCTGTAAACTATTGGATCTGTAATAAACTTTTTATGATGAATATGTTCAACTTCACTGAAAAAAAAAATATTAAAATTAAAATATCTTATATAATTAATTAATAAAAAAATAAATTTGAAACTTTAAACTGACTTAAGTAAAGTTCCTTCAAATTTTAAAATATACGTATTTTTAAGCCCATCAACGCAAACCACAGGTGCCCAAGAAGTTAGTTTTTTTGGATTTTCCTTTGAACCGAATAATGCTGTGTTTTCTTTTGTATCATTTGATAAATCTTTTTTCTGTCTGAATTTATTTGGATCGGTTTCCGGATTACGGTAATTCTCTTTCTTCTTATCTACTGCATCATTTTCTCTGTCATTTTTATTATTACTATTTGAATTTCTTGATGGGAACTATTCAAACGTTTATTATTATTACATTTTACCATTATGATTAACTTTTAATTTATATAAATTAATTTTATGATATAGTATGCGTAAAGTTGCACTTTATATATTTTGCATATTTTTAAAAGTGCAATTTTACGCATACTGATATCATAAAATATTGTTCGCAACATGTGCGTTAACTTTTCATCTGTGATTCCGAATCACTCGGGCCGGCTTCGCCGACCCTCGTGCACGGCAATCACACGTGGGTGGGAAACTTTACGCCCTTGTTACGAAAACTACTATTATTTTACCGGTTCTCTAAAGTTTTCTTTTTCTTCATTTTGAAAATCTCCTAAGTCATAGGATAAAAATGGATGCTTTAATAATTCTTCACCTAATTTTTCTTCATTACAATCAGCACCAATGCCATCACTATTACCACAATTATGATTATGATTTGATGATTCCTAACAATACATAATATTTTTATCAATCTTTTGTAAACATAGTGACACTTTGACAGAATAATCAATAGAAATAATATTTACCTTCAAATTAACAGAAATTTTATTTTTTGATGGATAATTTAACTTTATATCAAAGTATACGGGCTCACAATTTTTAACAATAGGTTTTTGCTTGGATTTTTCATTGCCAACATTACCTGAATAATAAATTTCAAATGTTAAAAATTTTTATTGATTTGATTAAAAGTTTCTCTAGTTAAAACAAATATTGCATCTCTTAATATTACCTTGCTGAACATTGTTTCTTAAATTTTTATTTCTTTCTTGCCCAACTTGATGTTTTCTTTCATACTCGTCTTCTGTAATGCTTATACTAGAATCATTATGTTGCTGAAATTTATAATTAGATTCAACTTGTTCTTTTATTTGATCATCTTTACTAACGTTTTTCCTGTCATTGCTACGATTTTTTCTATTTCTATCTCGACGAAATCTTATTGCATTAGTCTTGATGAGACCATCTAAAGACATATTTGGAATACCCATATAAGTGTCACTGTCTGATGATTCACTTGCAATATGGTTAGTAGATTTTAAAATCTTGGATTGTTTACTGCAATTTTCTGCCTGTTCAAAATTTCGTGGATATTCAAGACATTTATTTTTATTGTTAGATTGTTCTTCACGGCTCATTTCTTGCGTTTCTGACAATGAAGCTGTGTTATTGCAGTTTTTACATACTTTAACCTCATTTTTTGATGGATATGGATCCTGTTTTTTAATTACTTGTTTATTAATACTTGATTGGTATGATAAAAGATATCTTGAACATTCAATAAGATCAACAAATTTATCAAAATATTGTGGAGGGCAATTTTCATCTGACATATTTGAAAGGATAATACGAAGTTTATCATGTTGGATAACTCGAGACAAAAAGCTTGTACTTCTCAAATTAGAGTTAGAGCTTTTAGTGCTTGTATTGTGACTCTCTTTGGAATTATTTTCGACATTATTTTCAACAAAATAATCACTGGTATTTTTATTCTCAACTATATCTTCAGCTTCATCTTTTTTATTAGTCTGTTTCTCCACATCTTCTGTGATTTGGATTACTTCTTTGGATAACTCCATTTGTTGATTGTTGATACTCTCCATAGAAATTCTTGAACAATAACCTGATGTTGACTGACTATTAGTCATAGATTTTGAGGTATATACCTGCTTTTTAGATAGGGTTTTCTTCATATTAAAATCAATGAAATCAGTCACTTCACTGATTAAATCATCATCATCATCAGTTATAGGTGTTGGCCATCTGAAAGTATCTTTACATCCTTCAGCAATATAATTTCTCCAAATTTGATAAACATTTTCCCAATCATCTGGAAATCCATTATTGAATTTTCCTCGGATGTAATCTGGTAGTTCTTATAAAAATATAAAATATATTATATAAAATATAAAATATATATTGATTGTTAAATTTATGAATTTTTAACTGTAGAAGCATATGTTTAAAATTCGTGTATCTTTTAATCCATATTTATAATTGATATTCCAATCTACTTACCATATCTATCGTCAGTTATGTTACCATTTAGAATGTAAGTATGTTTGTATATAGATAATACTTTAGTGCTTGAAATTTTTTGTAAAATAGGTTTACTTCTTGCTACTTTGCCACTGTAACATTATATTAAAATTAATACGTTTCAAATGTACTAAACATCGTTTTTTATAATAAATTAAAAGTTAAAAAGTTAAATTTGAATACATACAAATATTACATTATACAAAATATCTATTGATATTAAAAGAATTAACATTTTAACTTTTTTTGTTAAGTTTTCAATAGTTAAATTTTAACATCTTTATTTTTCAAGTCAACTAAAAATTAAATATAAATAACTTATACCATTCTAAAGTCCCTTTTATGATCAATTGATGTTTATCATTCAGAAGAACTCGCCAGCGATAAAAGACTTTAGTTCTATCTACATCTCGTGCATCAGATTTTAGATTGTTGCCACTACTTTCTTGATAAACTACTGAAGAAGCAGAAGATAATTGTTTTGAACAATTGGCTTCATCACCGGTTTCGGCTTTCTTACTTTGTTCATCGTGTGTATTATGCCCTGAATTAATATTGGATTGCTTTTTTGTTTGAAACTTTAGATCAGGTATTGCAGGTGGTGGCATAATTACTCGATCTTTATCAAAATTATTTATGGGAAATTTTTTTACACTAGATGTGGCCATTGGTTTTCTATTATCATGGCTCTTTGATAAAAGTATTTTTTTATGCAGATTGTTACTAGATGATACCACTTCACTTTCAACTCTTGAAACTTGTAGCAATGGAGATCCGCAGCTAGTATCTATACCATCTGGGTTTATACTTGATATGCTAGGCCAAGTAGGGGACGTGCAGAATCCTTTCTCATCACCAACTTTTCTTCCAATTTGTTCCATTTGCCTAACGTAAGCAAGCTTCAAGTTTCGTTTTAAACGCTTACTATACTCCACCTTCTTACGATCTCCAAAAGTTGTCTACAAAATTTATAGTAATTATTTAGCATTTACAAATTTATAACTTAAGAAGTTTTAGATTAAAAAATTAATCTTTAACTATTTCTGTTTGATAATTGAAGTTAGTAATGCATTATAATGATTGAAAATGTAATAGGATTATAACTTTTTCTTAAGATATAAACAAATTTCAAATTCTTATTTAAAATTGTTTGTTAGGCACTTAAAACATCATCTCATTAAAACACAATATTTGAAAACTTGAATTTTTGTAAGTAATCAGAATGTCTATTTTTAAATATTGCAAAAATCATTTGAATGATAAGAAAAATGGATTATAAATTATAAAAAGCGTATTAACCTTCTTAATATTTAAATTTTCAAAGTTTTACTCTAAAAGCGTATTTTGTTTTTAATATCCATAATTAAAATCGTCATAAACTAAAAACATTTAAAAAAAAAAGGCCGAAGTACCAAATCTCAACAGCGCGCCGCCAAACCAAACCTAATTAAATCGGAGCAAAACCACCTACATACAAGGAGAGGCAATCAAAAGCGTTACATCTTCACTCAATCAACAATAAAACAAACTCACACCAGAAGGAGAAACATCCATCGTTGCTCTAAGACTAAATCACAATTTCAATACACATATCCGTCACATTGGCCGAAGAAAGTCCCTTCTTTCTTTCCTTCGGAGCTTCTTTCGAGTTGCCAGCACCAAACTAATAAGACACTTTCTTTCTCCATGCGCGGGCTCAAGGTCGAAAACCACCATCCAGACGCGTCTGCTCCCTTTTGCGCGCCAACGTACACATCAAGGCGCGGCGTTGTCAAATTTACGCGATTGCAGCTGCGACGGTTGGTCCGCGCGCTCTCGCCGATCACTGCGCGAGCGGTTCAAATGTATTCGAAAAATCGTCGTTTCGAATGGAGAGAAATTGTTTTTTTGTGA
>JAPYZA010010156.1:0-12754 GCA_030522685.1 Eupelmus azureus | reverse complement strand
CCATTTCGATTGCGGATGTGGCCCGGACTGGGCGCCGGTAATTATATGATTGTTCTGCTTAGTCTTTTGGTTTTTAGTTTTGCCGATTGTTAAAATCGGCCGTGTCCGTGTGGTTTTGGTAATTTTTTTTTTTAATGATCGTCAAGACAATTTATTAATTTAATGCGATATTGATATACTTACTTATATATAGATAAGAAAATCAAATAACTTTAGACGTACTCAATAAAACGATTTATTATAATGATGTCAGAGAGAATTTCAATAAAACGATTTATTATAATGATGTCAGAGAGAATTAATAAAATTTTTAATGTCTTCAAATTCACTTTTTTTTTTAATAAAATTTTAAAACTATTAATAAAAACTATTTGCGAAGCATATGTATGGGCCACATTATTAAAAAGTAGTCGATGCCAGATGATAATTTTTTACATTGTTTTTATAAATCTGAAAAGAGTATAGTAGAGGCGTTATTTCGATCGATAGCAACAATATTTTTAATGCAAGGAATCCACAATTATCTATAATTCAATTATTTTTGAAAATGTGACTACTTTCATTCTGAACGACACATGTTTTTAGATACATACTAAATAAAAACCATGAAAAACGTCATAAAAATAATTGATTTTCATGACATATTTTTTACTTTTATTCAACTTACCCGTAATCGTCGCCATTGTTAACATAATCCGGTGGAAACATGTGCCAAGATGAATCGTAGCAATCGTCGTAGCCTGATGCCATTTTGCTTGATTCCCTTTTCCGCTATTATTCGTTTCTTTCTTCTTCAAACAAGTTGAGAAACGATAGATCCGTAAAAATTTTTATTTTAATAATAAAAAGTTCTTGCGACTTCCAAAAGCTAGTAAGTAAAAGTTTTCAATATATATGCTTTAAAGCAATAGTCCACTTTGGAAAAATGAAATCTGCTACACGAAAACTTAGCTGGATACCGTCTAACAGTAGATTTTCATTGATAAACGTCTTGTAGTGCACAAAAAAATCACTGGCAAAACTGAGTTCAGCACGATATTGCCTCAGCGAGGAAGCAACAAAAAAGAATCTAAACCAAATAAACCTAGCCTTTAACTCCTAAAGCTCAAGAGCATATAAGACTCAAAACTGTATGAATATGAAAAATCGGTTAGAATAAGGAAATCGTGCGACTAGGCCACTTTTCACACGAGCCTGCGTGCACTGATCGCGGCCGGACGCCGACGGGCGATTGATCGCTTCTGCATTATATCGAAGAAATAAAAAAATAACGAGTGACTAGCAAGAGTGAGAGAGAAAGAGAGAGGAATGCCTAGTACTTCAGGCTAGCAGAGAGAGATAGCAGAGAGAGAGAGAGCGGGCTGCTCTCTTATCAAGAAGATAAGGCGCACCCCCGCCGCCCCCGCCGTACCGTGTATATCGAACTGACCGAAACGATAGGGAATCGGCTGCTCACCTGGAGCCCAATTTTTTTTTTTAACACGCTTTTTTACCATTTTTTATGGTAATATTTATCGGGCAAATAGCCGTTTGTTTATACTTTAAGCAGCTTTAGTTTTTTATAAATTTTTTAAGGAAATACTTCGCTTTATTGAATTTTTATTAGAATTTCTATCGTAATGTAAGAAGTTATAGAGAGCCTGTCCAAAGAAATAATTATATACATATATATCACACACGCACACGCACACGCACACACACACACACACACACACACATATATATATACATGTATAATTCTGAAATAAATTAAGTTTTCTTCGTTGACGAAAACTTATTTTTTTTATCGTTGCTAATATCTGATCTATAAATATATGATGAACATTATTGCTCTAAATTGATAACCATATATAGCTAAGTTGATTTCCTTTTTTCATACAAGTCAGCTGTTACCTTAATTAAAATTTTAACAAAATTGTTTATTGTTATAATAATTTTTTATAAACAATTTCGCTACTATGATTATAACATTCTTAAAATAATGTTGATAGACAAATTTCCAACATTTAGAATTTCAGTAAGATTATTTATTTATTACAAATAAGTATTCATTAGACAACAGTAATCCTGTTCTATCGGCGTAAATGAAAGTACTTATGGAAAAGGAAAAGCTTCAGTATTTTGTGTCGAAAAAAATGAGCAGATACAATAAATTAACACGAGTATATTGTCAGTGATTAATCATGGTAATTAGAGGAGAATTCGAAACTGTGCATTTAAAGGGCCCGCAGAAGAGCAGGTGTGAGCAATTCGAACCTGGTAACATAAAATAGAAGGCGAAAGTTTTTAAAGCCCTTCGAACGATTACACGCATGAGGGGCCTAGCCGATTGCTCACACAGGGACGTATCTGCTAGCGTTAACCAATTATTTTCAGTGTCTCATCATCAAGCTAATTTTTATTCCATTTTTGAAAATTAGTTTCGGTAATAATAAAAGAAAGTACTTTTTAAAGAATTATCTCCAACTCGATAGCGAGATCAACAATATATTACGTATACATAGTAGCTGCGCATACATGTAGGTGAAGCAAAGAATGTTATGCGCGTGCGAGCGCGAACTGATTAGCTGCGGATGAAAATAATCGACTGAATTCGTCGCGCAATTTGATTTATTGACATATATTGTATAATTCGATAAGTTTATCAGGGCAGTGATAAAAGCCCAACGCGACAGCGAACCAAGGCAACAAAGCTAAATGCGCTACTCAAACGGAATCATCTAATTAAAACTATAGAGAATACTATAATGCAAGTTTCCCCATGACGAAGCATGGCAAGCTATGCTCAGATTTTCGACATAGCAGCCTCGGCGGCAGCGGAAAGCATATATACGGAGCACGTGTTCGTACTCGCGGCGACTAGTGTGTATATATGTACAGGTAGGTATATATCGATTCGAACTGGCTGTTATCTGCGCAAGCTGCTATATACTACTGGCGTATACATATATAGATGCCGCTCGTAATCTCGGCCGCCTCGCGTTTCTTATCGCCGAGATCGCTCCGCGAGAACATCGAGAGCGCGCTAAGCGCGCGCTGCTCGATAAACTTCATTTACCGCCTTACCCTATACTACTAAATCTCAGCGTCCAGCGCTTCTACTTGGCGCCTTTTTTTTCCACATGCTTATCTTCGCGCTTCTTTTTTTTATTGCGACTTTGCTTGTGTTTGTTGCTTGCTTCCTTCTAATTATTTACTCGTTTATGCGTGTATGCGCTTAATACTTAATTCTGATCAAGGATTTTCTCATTATTTTTCTGATTATGCATTACGCTTAACAGCTATGTATTTTTTAAAAGCTTGTTTAATAAAGCAGTTATTTCTACTTCACTATCTTTCTGGGTAAAATATTGACGAAATTCTTATTGTTAGTAAAAATCATTTCCTTTCAATCTTATCTTTCAAGGTAATTTTAAATCTCATGCCAACGCCAGTTTCATTAGATATCGATAAAACAGATATAGATATCAAATACATCTTTATTAATATATGCTGCAAGAGACTCACGAAAAATGATTTGTCGAAAAAATATTTTAATATCTATCGTAAATCAAGTATTATAGTTTTACGATTTGATTGTTATTGCTGATTTTTCATAAATTTATACAAGTAAACCTCCTATTTTATTTTATTTTCTTACATAATTTTAATCAGTTGTTAGTTAATTTATTCTGTTTATAGGTATTATAGTTATTTTAAATAATATTGTTAAAAAGGAAATTTCAATCAACATTCATTTTATATTAAGCTTTCTTTTTTTTAAATCAAATACAAACAATCCCGTAAAATAGTGTCTTATTTTGCAGTTAAAAAATTTTAAATTTCTATAACCTTTCGCCTATGTATTATTTTGGCAGCAGCTATAGTTATATTACATTTATATAGTTATATGTAGTATATTAGATGTTATGATCAACACACCTTGGTGGCAGCACCAGCTTGTTTACACCTTCTTAATAGAATTGGCGCCAATTTTTAAAACTATACTAAAATCTGTAATCGAATAAAACATTATGCATATAAGAAGGAGCAATGCAAAAATAAAGGTAAATAATTCACAAAATTAGACAGCAACTTGTAAGCCAACCAGCGGCAAATTTTATAAGATTTGTTCTTTTAAAATAAGGCGGTTAAGAGGAGTAAGCCTTGCAAAGCCTATTTCCTATGTATTTGAAAAAGTTTTATTTTTCCTTTTTAAATTAAAACAAACAAAACTATGTACATATATATTATTTTGTATAATTATTTCAATTTTTTTTAAAAGTCTTTAATTTCTAGTAAAATTTGATGCTACCTACTGTAGGTTTCCAACTATTTTTTGATAATGAAAAAATCAATGTTTTTTATTTATTTAACTCTAAGATATAGTTGTAGATATAGTAAACACTCGTAAAATATTAATATGAAAATAAATTAATATTTTAATCAGTTAATTAAATAATTTGGACTACTTTTATCATATGATGCTTGAGAATATTAACTTTAAGGTTTGCTCTGAGATAGATTGTATTATCACGGAGGGCAACTATATCCTGGATTTGTGTATATTCTAAAATACATTTTAATAGTCAATAAAAGTTTAGCCAAGAAATTTTCATTGTTTAAAAAGAGGCGCCGCAAATAGACTCCTGCTGACATCTCGCGTCGAGCACATAAAGTCATGAAGCGCCCTCAACGTAAGCCTCCCAAAGCTCAAACCATATACCGTTCCATTGTTCATGTCCGAGCGTTTAAAGCCCACTGCAAAACACGAAGGAGCGAGCCAGGAGCGACGTATTCAGATTAGCTACACAGAGCCCAGCAATAAGGCTTAAAGTGGCATATAAGCAGGTGTCGATAGTCGCGCTCCGTGCTGACTGGGGCAGCTCGTGTGTCGTCCGCGCGCGAGTCTGCGCCGCGACTCTAGAGTAGACTCCGTGCCTGTGTGTTAGTGTGCAGCGTGCAGCGCGCGCCGGTGCAAAGACGACGTATACACAACTTCCCGAGAGTCGTCGTCCCTCGCTCAGCCAGCGCGGCCGAAAAATGGCCAAGTCCGAAGACGTCGAGGAGAGGCTCGCCGACCTGAGCCTGCAGGACGAGCTCAGCAGCGGCGAAGATGCCAGCATCCACGAGCCCCACCTCTCGGGCTTCGACATACCCGAGCTCTACAAGCTCGCTCTCAATTTTTATAAAGGTAATTCACCTATATAGATAACTCTGCCTGATCTTTGCTTTTTCCTCGCACTTGTCTTTTTGGCATCGAGTACCTACACGTCGCGACTTTTAGTACACGTATATTTCAGACTGCGTGCTACGTGTCTACATGCCTCTGTCTCTCTCTTTCTCTCACTGTCTCTGTACAGCCGCTTGTATATCTATGTATACATATAGACTGCCGTCAGTCCGCAGACGTATAGGCCCGATGCTGTTCTTTCGGCCCATTAAATATTTATCAATTTAATTCCTGATCGATATGCACTAGCCTCATCGCGTAGCCGTTTACCCCGCCGAGGTCGTTACCTATTACTTTTGCCAGAAGCTTCTTTTTTCCTTCTCCGAGGCCGAGCTATGAGCTAACCTGCTACTGACGCCTCTCTCACTTTTTTCCCCCTTTTTCTCGCTCCTCGCGGCATTTTTCCAAAATCGTCTTAAAGTCTACTCTAGCTTGGGCTTTAATTGATCGCGGCCACCTTAATTTCCTTCTAATTAAGAATTTATTAATCGATCGAAACGGAGAACGACAAACGCGCCGCTGCAGCTTAACCTTGCTTTCAATTTATAATGTTTACTTTCCTTACAAATACTTACAATTCTCTATACAAGCTCCTCAAGGAAAACATACTTTACCAATGTCTGCTTGTAATGACGTCTGGGATTATTTATTTAAAATTTCTTTTTCAACTTATAATATGTTTTTCTTTTTCTTCATTTATGTATACACATATAGTTTTATGAATTTTTATCCCATTCAATAGATTACTGTTTATATTACTTTTAAGGTATAATGTAATGACCTTGACCCGACTATGAAATAAAAACAATTAATAAAACTTATAAGTATATTTTTTACAATTTCATATGATGCTATGATGGTAGTTAAAAATATCATATTACAAAAAAGGCAAAAAATATCTTTTGGCATAAATTTGTAATTATAAGAGTAATTAAAATAGTTAACTTGAATAGTCTTAAATGACAAGGCTTTAGTATTAAATTATCTAGTCCACTAACACCTTGTAATTTTACCACTAATATTCTTTTACTTTTAATTCTTTAAATTTATATCTAATTAGAGTTTTTCATATTTTTCTCCATAACAAATTAACTAGTTTATTTGAAATTTTGAAAACTGTTTAAACTTTTTCATAGGAAACATGCTCATATCTTATAATTTTGAATAATTAAAAATTAATTTATAAAACACAACTATCATCACAGACTATCGTCTTATAGATGTCTATCTATCTGTCCTCTTATGTGTTCATGCAAAGTATTACCACAGAAAGGCAGAAATAAATTTTTTTTACAAAATAATTTCATAATGTAACCAAATCTTATTAAAAAAGTTAAAAGCAATTAGATAATTCTTATTATACTCTAAAACGTAATTTATCTCCAAAATTTATATGATATTCATAATAAAATGTATAATTTATTGCTTATGCAGTTGTTTATGAATATATCCGTATAAACAAAAAAAAAATAGTAACAATCCTTTGTGCCTCGTTTAATTTTCCTATATACAAACAAAATAAAGAAATGGTAAAGATATTAGTAATTGCTTGAAAAACTGCATTTTATTATCGCAATATTAAGAGAATACAAATGTTTTCATTTTTACAGAAAAAGAGGGTAAGGCTGTACACTTATCATATGAAGATAAATTAAAATTAGTAGCTTTTACACAACAAGTATCTCATGGCAAATACAGCCCTGAAAAGTCACCAGAGCTTGGAGTTTTGGATGTTATTGGTAGAGACCGAAAAGTAGCATGGCAATCTCTAGGAGATATAACAAAAGAACAAGCTATGGAAGGCTTCGTTGTCCTTCTGGATAAACTTTGTCCACTTTTTAAAACCTTTGTAGAAGCACAGAAGCGGGATATTGAAGAGAAAGCAAGACTAAAAAAAGAAGAAGAGTTACGAAAAATTGAAGAAGAGAAGAGATTGAAGGAGCTAGAAGAAGAAAAGAAGAAAGAAGAAGAGGAGCGTTTGAAGCAGGAAAATCAAAGAAGGCAGATACAGGAAGCACTGAATCAGCAGACTTACTATCAGTTCAAATCATATGCTGAACAGCAGTACCCAGGTAACCCAGAGCAACAAGGTGTACTTATTAGACAATTACAGGAACAACATTATCACCAATATATGCAGCAATTGCATAGAAATCAATTGGTTATAGATGACAAAGAAGATGATAAGAAGGAAAATAATGCAGAAATTTCTCTTAAAGAACCTGAAGAAGACCCATTGCTCACAAATGATTTGCCTGCAACAAATGATGAAGATTCTGAGGAGCAAGAGGTAAACAAATCACATTATTTTTTATTTTTTATTTTCAGATTAATTTGCTATTTTAACTCGTTAAAATAATTTTTCAAAGTTGTTAAATACATTTTAATGTATTATAGAAATTAATTTTAATTTTAATAAACAATAAAATAAAAAAACAGCTTTCAAATTTATGGTTGATAAATATTTTTTAATTATAGGATTGGCCAACAATAGTTCCTGCAGAAATGTGGACAAATAAAAATATAGAAGAGTTTAAAGATACAATAAGAAGAGAAGCAGGTGATGCTGTAATTAAAGTTGGACATGGAGAAACTGTCACTGTTAGAGTACCAACACATGAGGATGGCTCATGTCTATTTTGGGAATTTGCTACTGATGGATATGATATTGGATTTGGTGTCTATTTTGAATGGTCGAAGCCAGATACAACTCAAGTTTCAGTTCACATAAGTGAATCTGAAGATGAGGATGAAGATGAGGAAGACTACGAAAGTAGAGAAGATTTAGAGTGTGGTGATCTCACTGGAGAAACAAAAGAATTCAAACCAAGCACTACACCTATCAGCGTAATAGTGCCTGTAAGTTAAATGTTTGCTTATATAAATGTAAACATAAACTATAAGAAAGTCAAAAAAATTTCTATACCAAAATGATATATTACTTATTATGTTTTACAAAGAATTTAAAATATTTCAATTTATTTTATATAGGTGTACAGGAGAGATTCACAAGAGGAAGTGTATGCAGGAAGTCACCAATATCCTGGACAGGTATTAATCTTTATTTCAAATTATACTAATTTAAAACATTGATTTTATTCCATGTAATTTGAATTAAAAACTTTTTATAGCAAAATTTTTGGTTTGAAATGGTTTAAAAATATATAATAATTAATTTTATTTCCAGGGTGTTTATCTTTTGAAATTCGATAACTCATATTCACTCTGGAGGAGTAAAACGCTTTACTATAGAGTATACTATACAAGGCCTGGTGTTACAAAAGAAGAATAAGAGCATTTTAAATAAAATTTGAAGTCATTAACGACGTTATGTTTAATGTATAACTGTTGAACACTAGCCACCGATGCAATTGTTTATAACGCTATGCTAGTCTGATTAAATGAAAAACACTTGAACTATTTTCATGCAAGAAGGAAAGCACTTTCCCTCTTGAAAATAAGAGAAAAAAAATTTATATATTTATTACGTAGTTGCGTAGACACTTTCTTTTGTTATATTAAAAAGATGAATGAATTTTCGATGTTATACAAACATCACAATGTGTACAACTTGGTGTACAAAGACGATTTATATATGTGAATGTATGTGTAAATAGTCTGAAAGAAGACTGGAATGTTTAGAAATGAGTATAAGTTGTAAGTGTATGTATGGTAAATGTGTGTGAAAAATGCACACCGACACGTGCGCACATTGCATTATTAATTTTATGAAATTGATGTAAATGAGGTAATACTTATTATTGCCAAAACAAGTCGAAAACTTTTTGCCTTTTTTATTTTGTTTATACAATTTTTAAAAGTTGTTTCTTATTAAATTATTGAGTTACATTTTTAAAAGCTTAAATCAATTATACATCAAATCTAATTTAAGGAGTCCAATTTATAGTAGGTGCATTCGAGAGTAAAAAAAAAATCTATATAAATGTAAGAAAATCAAAAAAAATATTAGTTTCTCAAAATCGAATTTGAAGTAATAGGTATTATTTAAAAAATGTTAATTGTTCATGCATAATAGAATAGAGTTCAAAATTATTTTACAATAATTTTTTGTTTAAATTATAAATTTTATACTAATTATCTTCATTTTTATTTTACTTATTATCTTATAATCAATTTATATTTCAAAAGTTGTTCATTATAAATTATTTTGAAATTTATATATCAGTAATTTAATCAGCATAAAAAATATAGATAATCATGAAGTATAATAATTTGTTCGTAAATCACTTTGTTACATAAATAATAAATCACGTCTTTCTTACACATTAAAAGTGTCTCGAATATAAATATTGTATGTTTTTGAAAAAATATAACGATGAAAAACTTTAATTTGAATTACTTTATATCCTTTTACATTATCCTTAAAATATTTCCTAAAGTTTTGAATAAATGACTATGATTCATTTAAGAGAAAAGTTTGAAAAATTAAATGTCGGAAAATACAATCAACAACGTATAGTAGATGAAAATATTATTGATATGGTAATGTTAGTTGATTAGTTTATTATTTGTCAAGTCGTATTCAAAATTTTAATTACGATTTTCGAAATTTCATTTTACTTACTTTTGAACTTGTTCTTCTGACTGATCATTAAGTTATGTATTATAAATAATATGTGAAATCGTAATTGCTAACGGAGAGCTATTACATTTAATTGCTTAATCAAATAAATAGAATACACAAGTACCATTTGACCATTCGTTTTTGAACTGGATGGCCGTGATTTTAAAGTTTTATGATTGACCGATCAATCGGTTAATCGAACCGGAAAACCATTAAACTCAAGTACCCGTTGACAATTTAAGTAAAACCGGTAATCAGATAACTGAATAACCTGTTAGTAAAAGCCCTAGTTGGAGTTTTTGCAGGCTATAAGGAAAACTTTGACAGTTTTTCTTATATTAGCAAGAGATATTATTTCAATTGCAACATTAAACATGTAAATAATTAGAATTAAGTTGGGCTTTGATAGCTGCTGACAATGGCTTTCCGCCACAGCTCCTTAGCCATTCTGATTGCGCGATTTTGGTTTAATATAAAGTTTTGAGATGTTTATGTACGGAGTTCTAACGAACTCACGATGTTAGTGTTAAGTGTTTTGTCGAATAATCTCCCGAAACGTCGACTTTAATAAAGAATTATTTTAATAACTAGTAACATCATTTGTTCGTCAACGATCAATAAAATTCCTAACCATTACGAATATTATTTTAAGAATTAACATAATATTCGTAGAAAAAATGATTGAGCGAAACTGATTAAAATATTAGTATTCAAAATATTCATATATATAGTATTATATGTATAGTATTCAAAAATAATTATTTAATTAGAAAAAAGCTGTACTGTTAAGAGAGCCACGAACAATCAAACAAACATTATAGAAATTGCTTCTGATAGCTTTACCAAAAGGGTATAATAATTTTAAAATTGAAAGCTGAGTGAGTAAAGTTAAAAATCTTTTTAGATATTAGGAATTTAAAATATCTAGTGGATGAGAATCATGCAGAGTAATTGATATGAAGCTGATCAAAAATTTTTCATATAAAAAAACAAACAATTTTATTGGTCTATATATAAGCTGCGTTACAGTAACTTAAGTGGCTATCTAAAATTTCAAAAGATTCAAATGAGATATGGCCAAGTTTTTAATTGATTAATTTTGTTGAAAGATTTTAAGAATGAGCAAAAATTAATTTTGATCTTTAATTTTTAATATTATTCTTATCATGCTTTTATGACAAATTTCCTTCTTCATTATCTATTTACAAGTATTTTTTATAAATCAGTTTGTTTATTTTTCATATTATTACTTCTTTGGATAAAGCTTTAAGTCTTCTTTGGCACCCAGCACCTTAACATATTTCAATATAAGTACGGAAATTCAAAGATAAAATACCTACCACAACCTACTTTTGGAAATTACTTAGATTTTTTACAATTAATACAAAACTTCACGTATATTTTGGTTAAAATTCTGTTAAGTTCCGTTATAAATTTCAAATTTCACTTTCTGAAATTTAAAGTTAACAAATCTGTAGAATTGCCTACGTACATACACCAAGTCATAAATATTTTTCTTTCATAATATCTTTAATTGCAGATACTAATGGTAAATATACAAAATTATTGAAATAAAAAATGTAGTATTAATAATATTCTAATTTTATCAGAATATTGCACAATTTCTCTTTTTATATACTTAGATATGAATTTAATTAACCGGATGGTAACCTCCTTTTTTTATATTTACCTAATTAATTCTTTCAAATGATAATATAGCGAGGCAGTTATCAGCAAAATATGCGGCATTTCTTTACCGTAAAAATATATAAAACTGCATCTTAAATTATAAAATTCATTCTGGTGCTGATCACTAAGTCAACATGAAGTCAATCATCCTGTAAGTTTTATTGTTTGTTTATTTTAACTTTTATATATTTTTTGTATACTCCTTGCGCAAAGCTCGAATTTGTGCACACTCGAACAAAAAAGCGTATGATAAATCTCACTTTGCGCTTCATTTAAAAAAATACGGTTCGATACATAAGCAAGGAAGCGATTTTGGCCTCGCGGGGGCGTTTGCGCCAGAGCAAAGCGAGGGTTCTCACATTAGTATCAAATTGTACTATTATGATCTTTAAACCTTAATGGTCTGAACTATAATAAAATATTTTCGATTTCCAATACTATATATCAACATCTTTGATACATTGATATTGATATTAACTAAGCATTTCTAACTAAGCATTTCTATGGATACTTCTTTAATGTGATATTTCGTAATTGTAAATCATGTTATTCTTGATTCAACTGTAATGGCTACTTTTTAGCCCTGACAAGCGGACATAACGTGTCATTATTCCCTAGAGAATAATAATGATCTTGTAAACATTTTTTTAATTCATCAGATTTGTCAGATAGTGTAAATCTATGAACATTAAGAAAGCCCGTCTTTCAAATTTCATTTCGATTCATATTTTATATTTTGTTTACCTAGTCGAGCACAGTAAATATCTATTAGAAATTTTTGAAATCGTCGAATAGAATTGACTTTTTGTCAAATTTATTTTATTTTATTTTCGATGTTTTCATCGGTATTCTAGTAAAAAAATATTTTCTTTGAATAGTATACAAGCATAAGGATACGGTAAGACTCTTGAACATAAATTATTCAACTGCATATATAGAGTCAGCAAAGTTCCGATAGCTTTTCGCTGCTCTCGCTAACTATTTATTAAAATCAAAATTTTCGATATTACTTTTCTCGATTGTAGAACTATATAAACTACTTTTTATTAATTTAGAGAAGATTGAATTTACTTTTTATTAAATAAATAATTATTTACAATTTTGAGATAATCTTATTGTAAAATTTTTTGAATTACGCTACATAGAGAGTTAAACAAAAATAACAATTAAACTTAAATGGTTAGGAATTTTATTGATCGTTGACGAACAAATGATGTTACTAGTTATTAAAATAATTCTTTATTAAAGTCGACGTTTCGGGAGATTAT
>JAPYZA010010155.1:0-11113 GCA_030522685.1 Eupelmus azureus | reverse complement strand
TTGAATATCTTAATATCTTTTAATCAACAAAAAATTTTGATTCTCATTTTAACTTTTATTAATAATTATTTATATGATTTTAAATAGCTAACTTGATATTCTTAGATTACATTAAAGAAAATCTTATTCAAAAGTAACTTTATATAAAAAAAAAGAGTATTTTATCTAGACCCGGTTATATGGGAAAATATCTAGTCCTCTTGCTACTTCATCAAATCTTGAGAACCAGTTTGGATTTTGACTTGTATCTATGTATTGATATATTGTCTGTTGAGTAAAGGTATGCTTAAACTTGTCAACATAATATTTAGTTTGATTCTCACGAAAATTAACATAATTAGCATTTAAAAGTTATAGAATTCAAGATTAGTGAGTGTAGATCCTTAAGAGAAAGATAATATTATATAAATAGAAATCAAACATGCTTTTAATTATTCAATTTACTTATATTGAACTTGTATTGATGATAATTTAAAATATGATTATTATAAAAGCTTACAAAACATATTCGACACTTTCTAAATAGTCTCGCTCTTCTATTATTATGTTAATCATTACACTTACAACGAAGAATAGTGATTGCCCACAAATTTCACATTCCCAAAATATTGAATTAATACCATCAGATAGTCATTATCAACGCTCAAGCTCAAAAATCAATCCATAACTCCCTAAATTCGCCAACAAGAACAAATAATCACAATACCTCTTCAAGAACCAATGGCAATAGGTACAACCAAATCGATGAACAATAGCCAGCTCGTGAGAAAAGAAAATGAAAAAGTCAAGTCAAAGGCACGGGTCCATCTCGGACAGAGCAGAAAAAAGAAAGCCGGAGGCTAGGCTTGAGTGTCATAATGATAAGGGCCGAGGGAGCGAGACGAGATAATTCGTAGGCGCGCGCTCAAGAGAGAGATCGAAGCATCAGGCAGCAGGTAGCCGCGTGCTCCGGACGAGACAGATGGAGCCGGTGAGATAGCTAAAGAGAGAAAGAGAGAGAGAGATCCTCGGAGCTTCTGGTCAGTCTTTCGAACGGACGTGGGTTATTATTAATGAATTGAAGCTCGCGCGCGCGCGAACGCGACCTCTCGGAGCCCCGGGATTTTGGGATGTCCGCGGGCCGAGAAAGAGCCGACGTCACCGTCGTCGTTGTCTCTCAATCTCTATGTATATGCGGTGTATGCGCGCCGGCTTGTCAACGCGGCTGCGCTGGCTTCTCGGAAGTTTCGCTCGAAAAACGCCGATCGATGAAAGGAGGGGACCGAATCATCGCGGCCGAGAGGAAAAAAATGACGCGCGGGAGATGGTTATTAATCATTTTGACGAGAGTGCAGCGAGGCTGCGGCCCGTGAGGAGGGCAGGTTGAGCTGGATTATTTGGGAACGTGTTATTAGTGTGTTTACGAAAGGTATGTAGCGTTACTTTCACGGTGCATGTGTTTTGGGATGATTTATCAGGAATGTGATTGCGAAAAGACAATTGCGTCGTCGTAATCAGTGTAGGTGTGTATATTTAAGCAATTTTGTCCGATTTCAAAATATTAGAATTATCAAAAAATTAAATGAAGATCGGAAGCATACGTGCTAAGTAGCACTTAATAAAACAAATTAAATAAACAAATACTGCATATAGTCTTGACAGTAATTTACAAATACATTACCAGTAAATAGTAGTTCGTTTAGTGGTTTAGCTAGAAGTTTATTTTTGTAAGGGATAAACCTTCATTTTCCAAAGTGGTTCTTGAGAAATATTAGTTATTTTAAACGAATAAAATATTAACTTTTGTTAAACAACTTTCAAATATTTTTTATTAAGAAATAGGTAAATTATTATAAAGTGTTTAAATGTAAAATATATTTTTTTAAAATAATCTATATACTAGCAATGTGCCTTTCAGATTGCATTGTCTGTACAATACTAAAGAAGAACACTAGATTCTTTACACAAGTCTTATAGAAAATATTTCAAAATTTGCTATAAATATGAAATTATAGTTTTATTTTATCTTAATTTTCTGCCTAAAGGTAAGTAGATATAACTTGAAAATTCCGTAAAGTAAGACGTATGTATACAATATATGTATATATAATTTATAATGTTTTAATATATTTATAAATACCTCTAGTTAAACAAAGCGTTCAAATTGTCTTAGTCTCTTTTATCACTCCAGTCGTCTCAATCAGTTTCTCTTTCGGCGACTTGCAGGAAGCAAATACTCATGCACTAAAAAATAAGAAACAAAAAATAAAATACGTTAAACTGCAGTATGGGTGGTTAGAAAATTTATATTTTTTATTATTATATAATACTAAGAAATTCATCTCATTTTCTTAAAATGGTAAGAACCATCTAGTATTTTACAATTCATACGAAAAAAGCAAATAAATATGCTGCAGTTGTTAATTACGCACTCAGGCGATTGGCACATTAGCGAAGTAAGTGCGCCTTGAAGCCCGAATGTACGATTGACAATTTACCGCACTATTTTCATACACTATTTTTTATCACGAGTGCAAGGATAAAATAACGCATGTCGTAAAGTTTTGCCGACGCTACAATAGTTTGTAGAGAGGTTATGTAGACTGTGAGGACTGCCAAATCGTTGCATTATTTTTCAGAATTCAATGCTTTACATAGTATAATTTTTGATTGGTTAAGGCCTTTGATTGTAGCATAATGCTTTTACGTATGTTAAAAACTCGTCAAACGATGACACAAGTTACTATTTAGCCTATGCAAAATATTATATTTCACGGCGCGTTCCGAGCATAAGATGTGATTTTGAGGTTAGAAAAGTGTAATATTTATTTTTATAAACTTCACATCTTATCCGTAAGCAACCGCAATAATATTTTTTATATAATAATTCTTGACTGAAACCATGATTAGCACACTCCATATGAAATGTACCCTACCAAACTTACCACTGAAATCCATCGTTCCTTTTTTATTCGCCTCCTCCTGGCTTCCTATTACCGATGCCTCGGAGCACCTAAAGAGCCGCTGATGAAACGTCAGCTGCTAATTCGACGTTTATTTGTCAAAAAAGCTAACGCGTGGCACTTGCCTCTCTCTCTCCTCTGCCGGTTGATTGATGAAATCATTTCGGGCGTTTTGCCCGACCCGATCCGTAACACGAGACTTGACGGTTGCAAGCAGATTACGCCGCCCCCGGATTAAACGCTGGCCGCGCTCTTGCCTTTTTTTATTTTCGCTTGTGAAAGAGGACGCGAGGATCGAGACAAAGGGCCGGCTGTATTGTGGGAAAGCGCGCGGATGATTTGTTTTGGTCGAGCTCTCTGTTGCATTGTTTCTATAGTGCGGATAGGAGAGTTTGTGCGTCAGTCTATTGTTCTGGCATTGGGATAATGCTTTATCGAGCTTGTTACGTGACTTTGTTAATATGCCGGATCATGAGAACAGCAGATTTCGGCAAAAGTCCAGAGCGTTTCTGGTAGTGTAGGATAGCGTTTTGAACGTATGAATATGTTGAGAGAAAATATATATATATAAATATACGTGTGTAGGTATATATTCAATGCTTTATGTCAGATAGGCCAGCGAAAATTTCGACATTTCTAAAATTTTGGAAATTGGTTTAAAGTATTTGGTGTATCATGCAATAATTTGCTTTAATTTCATCGTACTCTTTTCTGTGAGAGCTCATTTTAAAGGTAACAAACTAAGGAGAAATGTAGTTTTAGAAAAATTTGATTGTTAAGTAGGCGGACTTTTAGTTTTATCAATATTGTCGGAATTTCAGCCAATCAAACGTTAATGTTTTAGAAAAATAAAATAAATAATAAAAAAATAAAAAATTCTGGTAAATTTAAAGATTTATAGGACATTACGTTTTAATCTCATACAAATAAAGTTGCAATAAAAAGAATTATAAAAAGAAAAAAATCACTTGTTTTTAACAAATACTTATTAAAATTACATCTAATAAGTAAATTAGATTTTTTGATTTAGTTAATAAAACTAATGATAAAACTAATACTCCGAAGGTTGTAGAGCGTACTGAGGACGTCTAGCCGTACTCCTTGCAATAATTGCAAGTTTATCATCGAATTCAACAGCTCCACATGGCGCGTCAAGTGTATATCATTAGGCGCGCTAACGGAAAATTGCTCGACGAGCGCGAAATCTTCATTTCGAGCCTCCATATAAAGTTTGCGCTCTTGCGCTTGCATATATAGCAATAAAAAAGAAAGGACGAAGGAAAAAAAGCATCGAAAGTATTTGCTACTTTACGGCAAACTGAACGAACGCGTCGTCATTAAAATTCACGTTTTCTGTCAACTGTAATCACACTCCCGGGCGCAAAATATAAATATTTTATAAATTAAAAATTAAAAATTTGGTTTAAACAAATGAAACTGTTGATTAAATTCACTTTAATAATTTGTAAATATTTCGTTTATTATTTTTATCTAACTTTTTTATTTATCGATTTAAATATTTTGTTTTTTTATTTAATGTTCATAAATTACATACATTACTATTAATGGAAAGTCTACTAAGAAACACATTTTTATAAGTGATTTGAAACTTTTATGCTTAATATGCATATAATTTAGGAAGATATACAAACTTTCTGATGATTTGAATAAGAACTTGGTAAAAGACAAGTAATGGACTAAAAGGAGTCTATATAACGTTAAAAAAGTATTATGTCAACTTTGTTTAAAGTGAATCAGCGTTATATCTTAAAAATTTGTTTCAAAAAAATGTTTCCTAAATCCTGAATACTTTTTAAACATTATGAACTTTTGTTTTGATCCAAAATTCAGTAGTAGGTACTTTTTCTGTCTTATGCACCATGCACTTTTAGTATACGTCGTGCACAGCAAACACCAAAACGAATACCACTATACCAATCCATCGAAAAACTGCTGCAACTTCCGCTTTTCGGCGATGACGAGTCTAGATATGCATTCATAAAGTACTACTAAAAATAATATTACGTCACAGGGTGTCGAGACTCCGAAGAAGATTCTGAAATGCAAACTGCGATTGATAATACGGCGCAGTCTTATAATTAATAACGTATTAATTTCATACAGTTCGCTATATTTAAAATGAAGAGAATTAAAAATAGTTTGCATGCGAAAATAGTAAAATACATATAAAGTAAAAAATAAGCTCATAGTGTGCCTTTAAAAATGTAATAAGTTAGAAAAAATTCAAATGAGAAGTATAAAAAGGGGCTCTTACAGCTGCCGCTCAAGCTTCGTCTACATTCGTGCCTTCGAAATGCTGCCGCGCTTCTTGATAAGTATATATATACATGACCAAAACGAATGCAAGTGAAGAGAGAGAGAGAGAGAGAGAGAGAGAGAGAGAGAGAGAGAGAGAGTTGAGGAGGAGGAAAAAACACACGGCGGGGGTGGAAAAAAGCTTCGACGAGTGGAATTAACGCCTCGGCCTAACTCGTTATTCGTGGTTTTACTGCAATTGTGCGCAGCGCCGCACGAGCTTCGACAGACGAGAGGGTGTGAGAGTAAGAGAGAGAGTGAGAGAAAATCTGCAAATGCGTCTCGAATCTCGTTTAATTAAAAGCCCTGCGAGCTTCTCGAGTCGCTCCAACCCTCGATTTTCTCCTGCCTCGTACCTTTTTTTTTCGTGTTTTCTCCCTTTCTTCTGTCACACCCTTCATAACCCACACTACAGGCTGCGACTAGTGATAAGAAGTTAGAGCGCGAATTGAGGCAAAAAAATTTAGTTGTGTCAAGTATGTAATCGTATCGGACGAGAAATATGCTCGTCTAAATTATTCCAACATCTAAGTAATATTAACAATGTTATTAACAATTGTTAAATTTTTAAAGTTGAAAATTAAAAATAAGTAATATGCCTAGAGAATATTATACTTTCTTGAAAATGTATTAGGATAGATACCAAAAAGTGAATAAAATTATCATTTTTAATAAAAAACTTCTTTCCACTTCTTCTGTCTAAGATAGCATAGTAATTCTGCTAGACACTTTTCTTCAACTGATTATCAAATTCTTCAGTGTTACACTTTGCGCCAATCTCGAAATCCAAACATAAAATCCCCAAAATCTCCCAAAACCAAAAATCTCAATACACTCCCTCCTCCAAAATCACAACTACCTCCTACCAAAAAACTGACAAATTGCCCAAGAGATCAACATCGAACCAACACTAACCAATCCCAATCTCCCCCAACCTCGCATCTTATCCTCCAAAACGTAACTCGCAGCATCCAGCATCCCCTGCCGAGCTCCTTCTCTCTCTCCCTCTTATTCCGCGTTCGCTCGTTTCGCCGGAGCTCTTTAGAAAAAGGGCACGTGGCGGGCCACGTGTCGGTAAGAGGATATCCGTCGGCGACCGATCTACTCTCTCTCTCTCTCTCTCTCTCTCTCTCTCTCTCTCTCTCTCTCTCTCTTTCTCCCCGCGATCTCCATTCATCGCACCGCGCGCCCGTAGAATATAAAGCCGCGCGTGCATTCAGCCAGGATCGAATCTCAGGTGCCCGTTGTAAGCGCGTCTCGTCGGACGGAAACTTTTTTCCTTTTCTCCTTGATCCGCGCACGCGGAAGAATATATACGGGGTGAGCGACTCGATTGCGCACGCGCCCTAGTGTATATATACACGCGCTTATTCTTGACTCGCCGCTATACGTTTTTTTCTCTGTCGAGTGGCACATGCGGGTTTATTTGGGAAAAAGGTACGCGTTGGTTATATGTGCACTTCAATATTGTTATTATCTCCGCGAAGTTGTAGGTATATGGTCTAGGCGATGCGCGCCGAGTGGGAGAAGTCAAAGCGCATGAACGCGTGCTTCACGCGAGCGCTGCGGTGTATATAGGAGTGTAGGACTTCGTTAAGCTCGAGGTGAAGTGAAGGCTGGATGAAAAATTTTTAATTGGAATCCGGCGCGGTAGCCGAGAGAGCCGCGCTGCTCTGGGAAATTGCGCGCTGATCCGATTACGAGCTTGTTTGAAATAGAGTAGAATGAAATTGTTGACACTTTTAATTATACCTGCGCGAGATGCTGTAATTTATTGTGTTAATGTTATTAGATTGTGGAGTGTGACGGGGCCGAGGGTTGTTTACACTTTTTTTTTTAATAAACGTGTTTGCGATGATTTAAGTCTTTTGTAATGTTTAAATAAAATAATATACGTATATTTTAAGTATGCAAAAATTTTGTCTAAAAATGCGCAGCTCGAGGTAATTATAGTGGGGCTAATGATGACCAATAACTATTTATACATCGCGGATCCTGGCAGCTGGCATATGCAAACGAACATTTTGCCAAATAACCCAATAACCCAACAAACACTAACCCAATAACCCAACTTCCAATAAACCAATAACCCAACTTCCAATAAACCAATAACCCAATATCCCAACTTCCAATAACCCAATAACCCAATAACCCAATAACTCAATAACCCAATAACCCAACAAACACTAACCCAATAACCCAACTTCCAATAAACCAATAACCCAATATCCCAACTTCCAATAACCCAAGAAACCAATAACCCAATAATCCAACTTCCAGTAGACGATGTCCAGGTATCAGAGTGACCCCCAGGTCGACGTAACACCATCTACGAGGAAGTGCACCAGTTACTCATCGAAATTACCGAAAAGGCCTAAACTCCCTGTAGATGATGTCTACGTGTCAGGGTAACCCCCAGGTTACCGAAGATCATCTACAAGGTAGTTTATCTAGTGCTAAAAAAGTATATGCAATAATAAAAAAGCGAAAATTGGTCCAGACTTCGAGATCGGTAAAAAGAAAAAAAAGACGAGGAACGTCTGATGTTAAAAAAAAAGTCGGAATTTTTTTCTTTAATATAATATAGGTAATAGGTAATAGGTAATTGAATTGATACACTTACGTTTTTAAGCTGTATTGAAACGTATAGTCATAATATCGATTGGTCGGCACTTCTAAAGTCTAAATACCGAGGGAATATACACAGGAATCGGCCCACGAGATCATTACATCTTTCCCGATTCATAGCATTTATAAGGAAAGATATGCATATCGCTGCGTACTGCATATAAGGAGTGTTCCGTGGTAAAAAGAGTTGAAAAAATATTTGAAAAATACTTTTATGTTTTAGGTAAAGTCTTTTAAAATTTATTTATACCACTTTAACCTCAAAATCATCACTTTGATCTGAGTTTTCGGCTCTTTTTGCCTCGTGCGATTTTTCGACCTCGCTTCGCTCGGCCGAAAAACGTCTCACGAGGCAAATATCCACATTCCGCACCCGGGTCGAAATGTACTATTATTTATTAATTTACTTTTTTAATATATAAATATAAATTTAAATTGTGTTTTCAATATGAAATTACTTGTTTGTATTGGATTTCTAGAAAGACGAATTTTTGTGACTAAATAAAACACATTTAATAATGGAAAAACTCTAAAATTCGAAGTCACATCCTTTACGTTATTTCATTTCGTTACTGTTTGTTATTTTTCAAAAAAGAAAATTGAATGTTTCATATTTAAAATACTTTTAATATTTCTGTTCTTTATCTTCGTTTTCATGTGATGTATTCCATTCTAATAAATTTTACAAATGACACCCTTTCTCAAAATTCTTTTGACATTACTTTCCATACACTTTAAGAATATCTTTTAACCCTTAAAAAAACCCGCACTCAAAAATCCGACACTATCAATAATCACCGCCAAACTCACTCTAAAAGCTCATATAAAACGGAAAACCCCATGTACATCTCCGGCGCAAGGTGCCCAACAGCCTTGGTGAAACGCACACTCGCAAAGCAAAATCTCCTCTCCCACCTGAATCGTTCCTTCCTGCAATATCGTGAGATTCCCCCCTAACAGTCGGCGGCAGCCTCGTTCCTGCGCACGCAAAAGGGCTTATCGACCCGAGTAAACAACGATTCTTATTCGAGAGACCGGCGGCCCTTTTGCCGGCGAATGCGTCTTCATAACGGAGTCAGCTACTTCCAGCAGACTCTCCTGGTGATTCGGCGCGGATTTCGCGCTGAGACGGCTGAAACGAGTTTTGCTATAAATGCGGATTTGCTGTAATGCGCGGCGCTCGGGACGATATAGGCCTGCGCGCCCGCGATGAAAGGATTCGAATTTGCCGGCGCGCGCTCGATGTAAAAAGCGATTTCGATGTTATGAGCGGGACGAGATAAAAGGGAAAGAGCCGAGCGCGCGCGTGCGCTGTGTTGTTTTTATGCGATCGTTTATGGTTATATTTTTATAAATAACCGTAAATAATGAATTTTGTGCGTGAAATTATATTGCAGTAAAGAAGAAGTTTTTTTAATTTTGCAATATAGAGTTAAACTTACCTTATTCACCAAGCATAAATATTTCCTGCCGCCTCGTATTCACCGCTGCTCATTTTTATTTAATTCATTCACAGATCGAACAACAGCCGAAAAGTGTCCGCATCTATGCCACTCTCGACCAGCGCTGCTCATCGTCAAGCATTCAACCAGCGCTTCAAGTGGGATAATACGAGAAACTGGATTATACCAGGAAGCTTATATTTTCCGGAAGAATTCCGGGCTTGAAAAGGGACCAACATCGTTCATTGATGCTCTGCTATGTACATGAAAACGTTCACTAAGCGCACCGACGTCTTCCTGTGGTCAGCGCGCACCGGACACTTTTGTGCATAATCCGCGCAGCGAGGGCCTCCTTCCGTCCTCGGAGACTGCTATAGGCGCGAGATTAACAAGAGAGAGGAGACAAACGGAAAAGAGGAAGGATACTTGAGAGCGAGAGGCTAAGTTGAGCGGAGAGACGAAGGAAACGGGGAGAAGAATGGACTATTAGGAGACAACGGAGGATGGAAAAGTGGAGGGGGATCGGTGAGTTAGCGATGGGTTGTGCGATAAATTTGCAAAATTAAATAGTCAGCGTTGGTAAACTAGGGTATAAGCGATGACTTTGATGGCTTGGCTAGATAATTTTTGTTTTCTGAAAATCAGCTTTTTGGAGCTTTGATGAATGATTCTATAGATATATAGTTATATACTTTATACGTTAAATAGCAAAGAATAATTCTTAATAATTTTTAATTTCATCGGCACCCCAAAAAATTATAGAAATCACCGTAAAAATGTTCGTGCTTAACGAAAAAAATTAAAGCGATTCTATATAATTTTTACCCTTATTCACAATAATTTTTACCATAATTACATTAATTTTTAGGGTGCTGCAACTCATCCTACATTTACTGTGATATTTCATTCATTTTTATTGAAAAATTCTCTCAGTATAGATTGATATAAGAAAATCGTATTTTTAAAAATATTATGCTCAAAGAAAATAAAAATTTTAAACAAAATATCATTCCAACAATTTTCCAACAAAACACGATTTAAAAAGAAAAATTTCAAAAAGTACTTCCCATTCCTCACATATTGACTGTATTATTATTTTATTGGGTCTCGTCATTGCACGCACACTCACGACTACAGAAAAAAAAGAACCGCTGTCTAATAGATTTCCCCGACAAGCACACTCACGCGCTTTTCCAGCGCTAAACGAGAGGGAGCGCCCGTAATAATAGATTCCTCATCGAGGGCAGGAGAGCCAGGCCGTGGTCACAGGCCCAATTGAGGAAGAATTAGGGAAGGCGTTTAGGCCCACGCGCCCATTGTGCCATTATGGCGCGCCGGGCAACACGCCGGCCCCATTGTCGTAACGTTCTCTATCTCTTTCTCTCCTCTCTCTCTCTGGTCAGCGCGTGGACCCTTCGTTTAGGAGCCGTGTCAGCGAGCTTGTGCGCCGGCTTTTCTACAGCTATACGCTTTTCAGCTGTTTCGGAAGGTGATGTTCCAGGGAGCGAGCGTTGCGAGAGGTGAAGGAAACGGGGCGGGTGGATCGACAATGCAGAAATGTTTCTTTTATATGCGATGTGCTCGAAAGTGCGGTTTGATATATGCGATGTTTTCTGCGGGATTGCGAACAATGCGAGGACTATGCATGCGCTGTTTGTGGCGGAAGTTACCTATTCAAAAAAGTTAAAAGTGTAGCTTTATTCAGAGAAAAATTATGAAGGTAAGGGTGCGTATGTTCAAGAATTTTAAAAATGTAAATGTTGATGTGTATAAAAGGTCTTTTAG
>JAPYZA010010153.1:0-13860 GCA_030522685.1 Eupelmus azureus | reverse complement strand
CCTTAAGCTATTTTCGTCTTAAATGATCTTAAATAGTGCCATATTTTAGACAGATCTTTTTAAGATCTTTTTTAGATCTCACATATTTTTACGCGGGTACTCAACTCAAATATAGAAATAAAACTTTCATTGCTTCAAAATTACGTAATAACTAATGTAACAATTTCATCGTTGCTTACTTCGGCTAAACATCAGCGATCAACGTCTCTGACTGTAAAACGGAAATAATTGCCTTAAAAGGCGCATTATAGCTCTTTTGTTTGTGAAGCGAAAGTAAGTACCCGGAGAGAAAGTTACGGCCCCCTCGGCAACTGTATGCATATAACGGCGAATTAGTTGCACGAAGGTAAACGTAGACTCGCAAACAGGCAGCCATTTGCGAGATGTACTGAGGCAGCATTTGCCAGAATCGAGATAAGCGAGCTAATGCGCTAAATTCGCGTGAAAAGATATTCGATAAAATAGTAGCTTCGTTCGCGAACCTCCAAACGAACATCGTCGATTAAAAAAGTCTGTACTTCTTTTTTCTGTAGCGCTTCTCTTCCGTTAAAGGGAGCAAATGTAGATACAAGTGGAGATAGGGATGTAAAAAGGAAAGGTAAAGATTGATCGAGTTACCTCGGTCAGTGCATTAGAAGTCTTGAATTTTCCGTTCAACTTGGCCGTCCAATCATGAGTAAGCTCGGCAAAGCTTGAATTCTATCGTATCCTTTTATACCATTCAAGCTGAATGAAATGAACCAATCCCGAGCGGCTATATACCGCGCGTCTTTTATTTTCGATTCTCGAAAATGTAACTGTGAAAATGAAGCTTCTGAGAGAATTCAGATTACTCGAAAAGATATGTACTATCTTCCTGAATTCGAGAAAATTAATTCACTGTGTATTTTCGCGCTGGAGAAATATTATTACGATAAATAAAAGCGTGTTGAGGAAAAATGTATCATTTGGAATGAATAATAGAGAGCGGAACCTGTCTAAATTGAAACAAAATGAGATAAATTGGAGCACTGAATCGCGATGCGAAATGCGTATGAAAAAGTAGTGAAAGTATAGAATGAGCTCAACTGAGCTTAAGTTCGGCTAATGCCGTAACTTATGGCACGGCCGCGAAAAGTACTTTTAAATTCATTTCAAAGCGGAACTTTTAAAATATTGTCGGAATAATCGTTCTCGGAAAAGACAGTTTGATTGGCTCTACTAAAAATTTTCGGACAATCAGCAGAATTTGTGATTCAAATTATCTTGCGTAATAATAACTTTTCAGAGTGCAATTTGATGAAGTATGGTCGTGTTCTCGTGTTTTTTAAATCTCAATTTGGACCTTTCGAAATGAATAAACAATGTTAATTTATTGACGGATTTTCTCGCAGTTTCGGTTGTAAGTTAGTGCAATAAAATAACTCATTTTTGATTTTACGACACAAAATAATTTAGTATGAAAGTTTACCGTGACTGTATGTTTTAATATTATTTACATAGATTTGCAAATTTATGCAAAAGCTCCTTATGTATAAATAATAATTTGTACCAGGGTAGAACATTAATTTATTAATTGTTTGAAAGCCATCACGTTTCACATTTATTCATAAATTTTCATAGCGCATCTCTCGCCCATCCAAATCAAAATAATCTCATTAAACAAAATACACACTTGACAAACACATAAACGGCACTAATTTATAACACTTTCAAAAGAGTGTAACATCCATCACATAACGAATAACAAGATCTTAATCTCCCTTCCCCAAGTCCAAACCAACCCAACTGTACCAAAAACATCAGCAGCAAGCCAGCGCAGCCAGCATTCTCAAAAATTCCCAGAACAATACAAAAAAAAAACCACCCCGTCCATAAATCAAACGATCCCAGCCAGTTCCGTCCCACATCCCGAAAAAAAAGCCCTGCTTATCGGCATCGGCGCTCCTTGGCAGTCTCTCCGCAAAATCTGGACCGCTACACACGCTAAACCGGCCGCGCAAAAAACCATCGCGCGGACTTACGCTTTTTTCTCCGATTACCGAGTCAGCGTTTTCTCGGTCTCGAGAGTGTAATTGATCGCCTCTCCAGCGCACCGCCCCCCTTCAGAATTTAGCATCCTAATAAGAAGGTGCGGGGGAGGCGGCCGCTGTCGGGACATAGTCTGGCCGAGGGTAAAAACTCGCCGGATATGCGCGCCGGCTGCGCGGAGCTTGCGAGCGGCTTTGGCGTCTCGAAAAACTTGGTGAAACTCGCGAAAGAAGATTTTCGCAGTGCTTTCGTGTATGTGCATGTATATGTATATGTGTACTTCTGTGTGTGTGTATTTGTGTTGTGCTGTAAGCAAAAACGAGGCCGCCCAGCTTTTTCAATTTTCGGAGCGGCTTTTGAGAGGGGATAAAGTTGGCCCACCCGGCGATTTAATTCACGTCTTTTTTGAATTAACGGCCGGGCGCGCGCCGCGTAAACAACGTCTCGCGTAGTTTTGAGCTTATGTTTCGCTCGCCGAGTCCTGGGTCCGGGCTGGGCGATGCAAATTTTAAATAAAGCGGGAGCCGGGAAGGGTTTTTGGGGGAGAAGACTGGATTAGATGAGAAAATTTGCAAAACACTGGCTGCGGGCCCGCGGGGACAGCTCGGGCTAAACTGCGCTCGTCGGTACGCAAAAATGAAATTTCGAATTTGCATTCTGACAGTGCGGAATTGTCCGCTGGGTATATGCGAGAGTCGGTATAAGCTGTGTGCGTTAAATATTTCTTCGCTTTATATAGTTCTGCTGCTAGGCTGGACGATAGTTTTATTATTAAAGCGTAACAAGCGGGAACTTCTGTCCTGTAGGGCTTGGGAATGTAGGATGTTTATTTTTGGTTTATTATTTACGAATTTTCGGATTGCTTGGCTAATCTGAGTATTTGTTGGTATAAGAAATTTATGTGTATGTAACCATTCAAATTGTACACTAGAGACCATATTAGTATCAGAGAAAATATGAGTTGACCTATGTACTAATGGTTTATTAATTATGCTAATACAATAATGTAATACTGAGAGAGATGTAATAAGAAAAATAACTGAGAAACTTGTAACACAAGGTACTCAGGGTAACACAAGGTACTGTCTCTCCTTTTTGAAATATTATTAGGTTAGAAATATTAAAGTTTAAAATAAAAAATCTTCCTTTTTTCAATAAAGTGTCGTAGACTTTTATATTTGAACTTGTAGATATTACTATTCTGAATAAGAAGAATTGAAGGATTTGGCGTGTTCATTTTAGTATTACAAATTTCACTAAAAATTCTGAGATCCTGAAATATATTGAGTTTAATTTCTTATCTCGAGTCACAGTTTTTCTAAAACAATTTATAATGAAATCAATATTAAAGATATATTGTGTAATATAACTTAAAAGACATTTTTCTCAAAAAATTGTACAAAATTAAACCATCAATAAATTTATGTTATTAAGTTATGTGAAATACTACAAATTTTACCATTAGAAATGATGAAAATTTTCAATCAATGTCTTGGAAACTATAACAAGTATTCATTTCTACTATCTAGAAAAAATGACTATAAACCGATGGAAACAATTGCAAAAAGTTGGCTTTCTCTTGATTTACGAGTTTATTTGATAATTTGTTAAATTATTTTGTTTCAATGAATGTACATACATAATTATATAGTATAATGACAATACAAGTATTTGTTATACTCATCTGATTTGTGATTTACTCATATACAACAGTATAAAAGATTTTTGTTTATATTGTATATGGAAAGCTTGGAAATTGTATCCATTTCATATCTCGCTGAAACACATGGCAATCTAATAAAGCACGGTAACGAGATTAACAATGATAATATAAATCTTGATTGGATTCCCCAGCCAGTGATTAATGTTTATAGCAATATATATTACTGCTACAATTCATCTACAGTAATTTTTTTCTCACAGAATATTTGCTTTTAATTCATTCATTTAATGAATTTCTGGCAATGACGACAAAGAAAAATCATCAACGCACAAACTTTATTCACCTTACGATCAATAAACAAAACTTAAATTTCCAATCAAAACATTAAAAACGCCACTTCTAATCTCGATACAAAAGCAACAACAAAAAATCTTTAAACCAATCAATTCATCTCAAAGTGGCGGAAGCAAACCAATCAATTTTCACGAGTCTATCCTATCACGATCAATCCTACAAGCGCAACTTTCCTCTAAAAGTCCTCTACCTATCCGTTCGCAGCCGACAAACTACATTCTTCCGTTGCGTCAAAAGCCCCGCGATCCGCTCGAGGCTGTTACTATACTCTGCCATCGACACGGCGAAAGCCAGAGACACCAGCGCGTCGCGCTTCGCTCACAATTCAGTAACAAAATCCATAGTCAAAAAAAAAAAAATAACGAAGGATGAAACACTGTTGCGCGTGTTTTCATCTCAATCGCGAAGATTGTATAAGATATATTCTCTCAGCGAGCGATTAATTATTATGGCGAATATCTCGTGATTTTCCGTTTCGCACGCGATCTTTGGAGGGCTGCTCTCGAGAGTGAGAGAAAAAAGATGAAGTATATAGGAATAAATAAATGAAGCTGCCGCCGGTGCGCGCGTTCATAATTATTCTTTAGTCTGGAGAGCGGCGCGCTGTTTTGTAATTTAAATGAGAGCGCGCGGAATCGATAATTGCGTTTGCGTTTAACGAGCGAGCTTTCTTCGTTTTGATTAAAAATATGTCGGCGTGTCTGGTTATGTGAAAGAATTTTTGTTTATGTGTTTATACATGTATTTATTAATATTTATTTCTTAGTTATTTAAATATTATTAATAATTAAATAAAGCTTGGACGGCGGAGCTGTACTAATTATGTAAGAAAGAAAAAATTATTTAATTATAAAAAAAGTCGATTGCTGCCTTCAGTAGCCACTTCGATAATTAACCTTTTAAATAATCTATAATTTAATTATCTTGTATATCGACTGTTTATTTTACCTCTTGGAGAAATAAGGATGAGCGTAATTATTGGTTACTGCTTCCTCTTGAAACAAAACTTTAAATCGAAAAGAAATAACAAACTTTTAATAGTATACACAACATTTTCTGGAAATTCGCTTGAAAGTCTACGAAGATTGTACTTCTTTTATCCAGTATATTTATAAAAATTAGTAAAAAAGATATTATGAGACTTACATATAGTTTAATGATTCAGTAAAAGCAGGCATTTCGTTTACTCACCTAGAACATAAAAGAGAAAAAAAATTAGTTTTGTATTTAATATTGAAAAAAAAACGCTAACATTAACATATCACAGCTTTCAATAATAAATCTAAACATGAATTCACTTATAAGCTTATTCCAAAACATCTCGCACCCAAAACTCGCATCGCTAAAAAGAACTACAAAAGCGCCTTAAGCACCAGCCACGAAAACTCATCCCTACTAGCAAACAGCGCAATTAAAAACCGATCGTCCAACGAATTCCCAACCCCGCACTCATATCTCGCTTTCCCATCCATCAATCCCACCAACTAAAAATAAAACTGCAATAGTCCACCTCTCTCCCCGCAACGAGGACGCGCACCTTAGTCAACGAAAAAAAAAAAAAGAAAAACAAATAAAAAATTGAAAAAAAAAAGAGCGAATTCTATTTCACCCCGAAATCTCATTCTAATTCCTCGGCCAATTCCCCGATCGGCCCTTCAGCTATAGTGCGCGCCGAGCGATCCTGGCCATTCGGCGGGAAAACAAAAGCGTGTATACACTGTTAGCGTCCAATCGCTTGTGTATATATCCTCGACTTTCCGCGCGCTGGCTGCTGCACGGCCGAGCGCGAATTTACACGGGTATGTATATGCGATCGTTTCGGAGCTTTACGCCCGAGTCATATAAGACCGATACTTTCGGGATTCAATTTCCTGGGGGAAAAAGTTGCGAATGGCCTGATTTGGGGGTCGGGTTGGCGGGCGCGTTGCGAGTGGTTTAAGGGGCTGTCGTTTTGGATGTTTCGTTGGATTTGTTAAGTTGTTGATTATTTGGGGAGAGGGTTTATTTTATTCCTTGATTAGAATTTTAAAATTGGCGAAATAGGTAGGTACCTATTTATACCTATTTATAATGCCTAAAATTAAAAAGAATTTATCAAAAATATTTTAGATTCAATTACTAGCTTGATTAAATTGCAGTACGCAATAGTATTTACTTTTTTTAGGAAAGCTAAAAGTATATTGCATATAAAATGACGCTTCCTATCTACAAGGACGTGTCATCTGTTTATATATCTAGGAGATACGTTTTTATTGATAGGAAACGTCAAAATATAAAAGTGGATATAATATAAATTCGGGTGGTCTGTCCGTACTCGTCTTATATCTACTTAATCAATAGAAATTGCTACGGTATATGAAAGTTTGAGAACTGTGTCGTCAAAATGTTGACAATAACACACATTTTATTCTTAAAGCAATTCTCATTTATTCCAAACTCAAAATTATTATTAAACTTAAAGTGACAGTTTTAGAAGTTTTTTTAAAAAAAACAAAATTAGTAGTTCTACTATCAATCCTACCTAAAATACGAACAAACCGCTAAACAAAACCATAAAAAAACCCTATCAACAATCAATTTCACCCCAAACTAATTCAATCGCACAACAATAACCCAATCTAATTTCCAGCGGTCAGCGATGATCTGTAAAATCACTTTTCCCTCTCATTATCAGCAAAGCTCGCGTCATTAGCCGGCCGAGTGGATCGAATCGATAAGCAGCCATGTCACGCGCATTGTAAATCGCGCCAGCGTACTATTTCGCTGGTTCAACCGAATTCACCGGAACACGCACTTGGAACACTTGGCTTAACCGCATCGACGCGTGCGGCTAGTCTAGTGGCCGAATAACTGACGGACGCGGGCCACTTGCGCTTTTTTTTCTTTGATTTAGCGGCGTTGTTTTCTTGATGGCTCGCGTTCATGCAGCGGGTTTGGGGAATTTGAGGTGACTGGAGGAGGGTGATGATTATGGTTTGATGGGGCTGAGAGTTTTTAGTTGATTGATTTTGTTGAGGTTTATTGGTTGTGCAGATGATTGGCCGTTTTAAAATTTTCTTGTTGTTATTTAAGTTTTTGTTTTTTATTTTTATACATTTTGATACTTATGATTTTATTTAAATTATTTTATGTCACCAAGCGAATCACCTAATTCTGCTATTCGAACTTTTCTAAATTGAAAAAATCTTTTTTCATCAATTAGAAGTCAATAAAATCGATTTATTTTTACAAAAACTAAGTCACTATCATTGATTTTTTTTTTAATAATCATTGCTTTATTTGATAGTAACATCTCCTGTTTTAGTGTGCAATTATATCATTGCTTTTAACGTAGAACAGTACGTTTCAAATTTTCGGTGAAGTCTAGCCCATTCTAAATTACCGACAAATATTAAATAATTAATTTAGCGTATTTGCTTCAGAAAAAAAAATTTACACTATCCTATTACAAAAACTTAGTATACTTCGCTATCCTTCTACGAATACAGAAGGGCAAAAAGTATTAATTTTTATGGCAACTTAAAAGTAATACTTTTCGTTGAGTGCATTTTCACGGCAAGAACTATTAACAAATATTTTCTTCTGAATCGTATAATAAGATAGTCTCAATTCTAACACAAACAAACCGACCTCTCCTTAACAAAACACAATTAAACAATTTATAACAATTCAATACTCCCCTTTCCCCCCATAAATCCACCCACACACCAGCCAGAATCGCACTCCAGCCCCCAGCCACCCACGCGGCAAAATCGCAAGCTCTCATCGGCACAAGTACACCTCTTTCGCGCCGATAACCCAAGCCGCGACGCTGTTTTGCTCGCCCCCCGGGCTATATACGCGCAAAGGGCCAGTTGACTAGACGGCCGCAAAAAGAGCGAAGCCGCGCGCAGTGTACATAAGAGCCGGCCGCGCGACTACGACGTCCTCGACGTCCTCTTAATCGTCTTTGTACCGGCATTAAAGGCTCGTTTAGCGCGCTCGCTCTCTCAGCAGTCTCACGGCTGTTTTGCCGCCCCCGCGCTTACGCGGACGCGGAATTCGGCGCCGGGGATGGGAATATAGGTCGAACGCTTCTTGCCTTCCGCGAAATTAAACGGAAATTACTTTAAGCTAATAAGGCTCGGCTTCCGCTATCGCGTGGAGGGAAGTGTGGTTATGAGTGTTGCGTGATATGAATTGTGTCTTATTTTGTTGAAGTTTGAGTGATATTTTTTTGAAGGATTTCGAGGAAAAATTATAATAGCTTTTTTGTGTAAGCTCGAACTCCAAGCTGAGAAAATAAGTAACATCATGTATGAATAATTGCATGCTTAAATAAAACTTTTTAAAGAAAATTCATCGTAGAAGATTATTAATTGGTTATGCAAACTTTTTTTATAAGTAGGAAAGTATCAAATATTTCAAAACTGAAGTTTACGTCTACAAGTTTTCTTTATCGACAGCTTAACTAAAGAAAAAAAATTAGTTCCTTATCGACATCTATTAATAATCCTATACAATCAATTCCCAACCGTACCTATCCCAACCAATCCATAAACTAGAATCAAAACCAATTAGCACACCGATAATCTATAAGACTCAATCCCAACGCGAAAAGTCACATCGACCCATAAAGCTCCGCAAGCTCGAAAAAGCCAAAAACTCAATCAAAGCCCTCTCGCTCTGTAAAATTTCAATAAATCCCACCTACACATGTAAATCCCCACCTCCCAACGCACACATCCACCCCTCCCAACTATGGAAAAATATGGAGAAAGAGCTTGCAGCCCTCACAGCCACATAAATCATAGTCCCGCGTGCCAACTATCAAACTTCCCTTTCCCCCAGCCTCTCCACGCATCTCCGAAGGCGGGGTGAAAGTTGAGAGAGCGCGAGATTTAATACACGAACGAATTCCTATGTAAACAAGCAATAAAATCTTCGTGCAAGTCGAGGCGTGGGAGTGGGTGTATAAAAAATTCGGTATTTACGGCGATCGGCGATTTCGGCTAACTGTAAATCTCCCGCGCCGCCGTGGAAAAAGAGAGAGCTTACCGCTCGTATATACATATATATATAAGAGAAGGTACCCAGCAGGATGTATGCGAGCGAGCTCTCGCGTTTTATTGAATTAGGAGCGTGTTTATTGATTTTGCGAAGGTACACGGCGGCTATGGCTGGCGCGAGATTTATCGAGCTTTCCGCGCGCGTTTATCAAGTTACGGGGAGCTTTCTTACGTGGACGCGTTAAGGTTTTGCAATAATTATTGGTGATAAAGTTCGAGGAGTAGCGGAGGAGGCCATTGGGTGGAATTTATGCTTGGGTGTTTTTTGGGAAAGCTGCGAGGTGCGCTAATTTGATTTTAGTGAGCCGTTTGCAGTTGGGAGCTGGATGATAATTATGTGTTATTGCTGTAATAAATTTCTTCGTCGAGAAGGTTAAATCATAATTTGTGCATTCGATTTCTCTGAATCTTAATGAATTCAAGCTATCTCTTATACGAGAGCTCGAAAAAAATAAATAATCTACTTTAGACTGTTTTTATCATATTCAGTCGCAAAATAGCATCGTAAATAGGACGATAAATATTATTTCCGTACCTAAGTGGAACTAGTTTCCCCCCAGTCGTCCTCTATACCTCCACGCTGCGTCAGAAATCATATATTGTGGCTCGCAAAATCAAGTGACGGTCTCAAATGCAACCAGCCAATTTTAGTTTCGAAATCTATTGCTACTAAAATTCCGGAATATCGAACTTGATATAAATGAAAATATTTTCTGCATTCTGATGCCGTAATGCGCGTTTAGTATACACCGATTGCGCGCGGAGCTATTTTTGTTTAATAATAACAATGGACTTAAAATAACAATATAGTTGGGGATTCATTGGAATTCATGGAAAGTCAATAATAATTTCATACTTCTTGAAATGAATTCATATTTCATTGAATGGGGGCTGATTTTATTTGCAAAGCGCACGAGGAAATTGAAAGAGATTATAGTCTTTTTATTAAACTGTTACTAAAGGGTATTTTATTTCGTACCAATTCGAACTGAAATTTTATTTAAAAATACAAAGTTTCTGATTTTTCACACTTAGAAAAATTCTTTGTGTAAAATAAATCGGATTCTTAGTAAGAATAATTTTGGTAAAAGAAATTAAACTTTTAATAATGTTTAAACTCTTATTGTCATTAAGACCATGCATAAGTTATCATAATAACGATAAATAGTAAGCATTTTTATTCAAAGAAACAATAAATGTAGTTAAAATAAAAATACATTCTTTTATTTAATTTACAATAATCAATCAATTTAAAATAATCAATCGAAACTTCAAACAACAGATCCCGACTACTTTCCTCGAACAAAGCACTCAATCCCCCAAACACTCCCATAAACTCGCATCACGACAAAACCGCACAACACTAAGAAAAAACCCCCAAGCGACAGACTCAATCGCCAACGATCTTACAAACACTCAACGACGTCGCCGTTTAACGACCGTCCAAATCGCCCCGCCGCCGTTAAAACCCCCCCTAGCAAGCCATAAACCCGTCAATATACCAAATCGGCCCGCTCGTATACCACCACCTCCACCCACCCACAAAAAAACCTAAACGCCAAATTAGCAATAACCACCCCCGTATAAACTTCTCGTCACCGCAGCAGTGCGCGCGTTCACCTCCAGGAATCGCGGCAAGAGACACTGGATACAGTAGCCGATAATTAACGAGGCCACAGGAGCGCACCGGCTACGTTGCGGAAGACATCTACCGTCAGGAGGGATGATTCACACGCCCGCACCTTTGTGCGCGCGGTTGATGCGATTGTCTCTGCGAGCGATTTGACGTCTCGCTTTGCTGGATGAGGTGAGCGTTTTTTTATTCGAGGCCTAAGTCGACGATTGATTTTCCGGGTGAGCTTTTTTTTATGTATTCAGCCGGAGGGAGTGTTGGATTTTAAAACGGGAGCGCCGGAGTGTGAATTTTACGGCAGTCGCTAATGGAGAGGCGCGGAGGGAATTCAGTTACGCGCCGCGTAATAAAATCAGGTTCGTTTGAAGTAGTTACAGCGGGGATATGGTCGGACGGTGCGGGTGGGCTGACGCTACGTGGGATGGAGAAAGGAGAGTTATTTGAGTTTCGCGAAATGATTTCTGTTTTCGGTGAGATGAGGCTGAGAGGAGACTGGAGATGTAGAGTTTTGATGTTTCAAATAAGACTGTTACAACAGTTTTTTTTTTTTCATGGAAATGAAGGAAGGACGTGAAAAATTATTTTCGCGTTGTAAGTCGGCCCTTTGAAATTCGTAATGAGCAGAGATGAGCGTTGGAAGCAAGCGCTGTGCAATAAATTTTTTATTATTCAGCTTTTAGTTTGCAAAAGAAGATAAGTGGTACTCAAAGTATGAATACTACGGATAAAGAAGAAAATTAGATAGAGATGGAAAGTCGCCTGAGTAAAGGAGAAAGCTATTTCACGCTGCCAGATTGCGAAAAGCGTAAAATCCGTCGTTGCGCTCCTCGTTTTTAGAACAATAAGATCGTTTATCTCTCTATCGATTATTATAATTTATATTGTTAAAATGTGAGGATAAAAACAGATTGCGAAAGACTAAATTTTTTATTTAATTCTGGATAGCTTTTTATTAATTATTAATGAAATAAATATTTTACAATTTGAATCATTGTCATAATCATCGCTTTGGCATCGTTGTCGGTATTTTCAGGTACTAATAATATTATACCAATATTGCATATACTCATTTCCCTCTGCTCGTTAAGTGAGAATCCTGATACGACAAAGAAATGTTTTGGTACAATGTTGTTACAAAGGACAACAATAACGTCATTACCGCATATATCGAAGTATAATTCAGATTGTTTACTGCACACATCGATGAAAATATTATACAACGATCATTTATTATATTTTATTTTTAGTAGCTTAATTGTACCAACGTGTTTTCAAACCATGCATAATTCACCTGATAGAATGTTCAGTACACAAAGTATACAAATAAATAATGTATATTTGAAATAATAATTACGTTGAACAAAAACATTTCGCCGTGCCCAACACTAAATTATCCAAAAGTTATTAAAATATATCTTTTGGATTCGTGTTCTAATCACCAATGATACACTTTTGAAAAAAAATGCAACACATGATGAAATTGAATACACACCCCCACACACACACACACGCACATACACATACATACACAGATGCACACACACACACACACACACTCACATGCACACATAAAAATATTTGCAGACGAACACACACACGCCCATGCCTACATACACAGCGCAATCCGCAAGAAGTCTATACACACCGGCAATCTTGCACAGAAAAAAAGGTCGAACCACGCGAAGTCGCTTTCGGTATCAGCCCTCCGCACATTGGTGCACTCCCCGCGGAGGCCATGCAAAGGCCCTGCCACCCCTCCTAATCGATAAAAGTTTTACGAGAACTCGCGAAGAGCGAGCGCACGCGAATATCCGGGAGAAAATTACAAAGTATCGGAAGGAGCGCGATTACTCGTTCGCAAGGAAAATTGACGATCGACTCGATTGTCTTTATTGTTGCGGGGGCCCCCTCTCCTCTTGTTTACTCCTTTCGCGAAAGTTCCGACCTCTGATCAAGGGCTCAATTAGGCAATCGCGAGCTTGCTTCTCTCTTTCGAGCGCGCCCCGACTTTTTTCTGTATGGAAACTTTCCGCGCTTCGTCTGTATATGTGTGCGCGTGTGTGACTTTGTGTGTGTGTGTGTGTGAGTGGCGCCGATGAGAAGTGATGAGGTCGTTCGTTTGATAAATCCGCTCTGCCTGATTCTATGTTACTTTGAGTTTGGAAAAGAGATGGATAGAGAAATAAATGGGAGCAGAAGAGGGGCAGGATAGTAATTGTTGAAAGTTTTGATGACTTAATTTTCGAATAAAAATAATCAGTTTCTTGTGAAATAATATTGTTTAGAAAAATCAGATTTCATGCGTGGTTGTTTCTGCGAAAACATTCTGTAAAAAACACTTTACAAGTTAGAATATAAAAAGTGTCAATGAAATCAACTACAGTCACATTAGTAATAAAAGTATAAGAAATAATATTAAATCAAATTTAAAAACAAATTGAAATTTTAAAATTCAATTTAAAAAATTTCAATATTTTTTTAAAACAGACCAGAATCCTAAATAAATTGGCCCCTCTATTAAAAAAGACCACATTCAATTCCCCATCCAATAAACAAAGTAAACGAATAAAGTATCGCAGCAGCTCGAGCAAATGGACAAAGACATCTTGGTGCATCGGCTCCTGATTGTGCGTCATACATACAAATGACAAAAACTGCGCGCCTCTTTATTTGCTGCATCGAAATTTTTATTTCCGTTCAGAGGACAACTACACAATAAAGATGATGATCGAATCGCTTACGAACATCGGCTCTTATTTACGTTCGACCTAGAAAGATTTTTACAACGGCCTGTATGTAACAGTCGATTGCGTTATTTTCTTTTTTTCAAGAGTGTATCATTTTATTCCCGCGCTCTTTCGCGCGTGCGTTTTTTCTCTGGCGATGTGGCCTTTGTTTTGCGACGCGTCCCGATAACGCGCATCGATACCGCAGTAACTAAAATGTTTATCTATCGGAAAACTAGAATGGAAACGTAATTCATGAGTCGGGATGGCTTTTTTCTTTTGTCACGGGTATGGCTGGTCGATAATTGACTTTCGATATGTAATACAGTTCGCTGTTGCGCTTTGGCAGTTAATTATTTTATCGGATGAAACCCTAGCTGAGATTAAAATCTGTACGATGACGTAAGTCGAAAGTAATTTTCAAAG
>JAPYZA010010139.1:0-14924 GCA_030522685.1 Eupelmus azureus | reverse complement strand
TTGAATCAATATTGTAGCAATATTGTAATAATATTGTCAATATTGTGTCGATGTTGTAGGAAGATTATGTCGATATTGCATCAATGTTGTAGCAAGATTATGTCAATATTGAATCAATATTGTAGCAATATTGTAATAATATTGTGTCAATATTGTGTCGATGTTATAGTAATTTTGTGTTAATATTGTGTCGATGTTGTAGGAAGATTATGTTGATATTGCATCAATGTTGTGCCAAGATTTCGTTAACATTTCATCAATGTTGTAGCAAGATTCTGTCAACATTGAATCAATGTTGTAGCAATATTGCAATAATATTGTGTCAATATTGTGTGAATATTGCGTCAATATTGTGTTAATTGCATCAATGTGGCAGCAAGATTGTGTCAATACTGAATCAATATTGTAGTAATATTGGAGTTATATTTTGTCACTATTGTATGAATACTGCGTCAATATGGTGTCAGCATTGTAGCATCATTGTAACAATATTGTTTCAATATTGCTTCATATTCTAGTAAGCTTGTGTCAACATTGCATTAATATTGTAGCAATATTGTAACAACATTTGTAACAATACTGGGTCAATATCATGTCAGTATTGTGATGTATACAATATTATATGATTGTGTCAATCTTGTTTTACTGTAACAATATTGTAGAAAGATTATATATTATTATATAGCAAGATTATAGCAACATCTTCTAGAAATTAATGAGATCCAGTAAACGGTTTATTAATGATCTGACTACATATTCTTAGAAACATAGATCTAATGTAATAAATTAAATAAATTAAGGAAGTTTGAACATATCAATTTTCAAAAAATCATCTTGATTGTAATTGATGTTAATTTTATATTCAAGAGCCGAGAATGTACTATTTCTCATGATTTAAATCCTCAAATAGTTTTGCCCTACCAAAAAGACAAAAGTATTTTGTCAACGAGTAGTAAGACTGGACTTCGTTATTAACATCTTCGCTCGTTGAAGATCGAGATATTCAAACTATAAAAAGTCATAAACGATTCTCTATTGGTTTCAACAAAATCTTATTTATTTTAATTTTTTTTCTAATTTTTATTAAAATGATTAAACTTTGTAATCATTTATAAAGACAATTACAGAGATTCTTTTTCTTCCTTCAATATTCAATTTTAAATATATACAATTATCACGTTATTTTTTTTCTTTCTATTTTTTCCCTATTATTAACAAGTTATAACACAGAATCTGTTATCGTAAATCCGAAACTTTTTTATTCAATACTTAATTATCTAGATCAGATAAAATCCAATGAATCGCGAAAAATGAAAGATCGCTTCGGAATTGCCAAGAGCCGAGAGGGCGAGAGTGAGAAGCGCAAAAAATGCCAAGCGCCAAGAATCACGTGACGGCGAAGAAGCTCGCCCGAAAATACCGATCAAAATGACGTAACCCGTCTATGTTCCGCGATTATACAATGCTTTACAAATTCGCCGAGAGCGCAACGATCCATCCACATGTCAAGATTAGCAGCACAGCCAAAGCCCATCAATAGCGGCACCAGCAGCAGCTCCGTTCGGAATCCGCTTTTTTTTCTCTTCCTCAGTCCACAGAGCCGGTCGTCCGCGGATCATTCTCGAGCTTGGTCCAGCACGAAGCAAGTCGGAGCAAGTGAGACTTGAACGATCGAGACAAAGTAGAAATCGTCGATGCTCGTGAGCACGACGGAGACAGCCGGAGAATGAGAGACGAGGGAGGCCAAACTCTGCGCGCGGGCGCGAGAGAGACAGAGCAGAGTGGAGGGAAAAAGCTCCGAGCTTGGCGTCTATTTTCGTAAAACCGCGAGCGTGAGAACGAGCGGGACAGAGAGAAAGAGAGAGAGAGAGAGAGAGAGAGAGAGAGAGAGAGAGAGAGAGTCGGCTTTTTGGATTTTCCCCCGGCCCAACACAGGCCAGTAGCGCTCGAAAAGCCCGCACGTAAGCGTCCTTGCCGGGATAGTCGCGTCGTGCCAGTCGCTTGTGTGCGCTCGCGCGGCCGTAGACGCGTGAGATAAGGGGAGAGAAAAAGCGAAAGAGTGCGAGAGAAGATACAGTGCGATTTTGAATTTTCGCGCGCGTTGCCGTCCCCGCCGCAGCCGCCGATCGTTCGTAAAATTTATATCGATTTCGAATCGAGCCAGAGTTTAACCTAGACGCGCGCGTATATATATGATGGATGTGATGGATGCCGTGGTGCCTGAGAGAAGCGACGAGGAGCCGCCGCAGGACGAGCTTAACGAGGACTCGCCCAATGTCGAGGTTATCTACGACGAGCCGACCGTCGAGGTCAGCTACGACGACCCCGTCATCACCGAGACCGATGACGACATCACCATGACAACCACCAGGCGTAAGGTCACCCGCACCAAGTACCGGATCCAAGAGGTGATTTTTCAAGAGCTCTTTGTGATGCTGCGCGTGCTTGTGTGTGACGCGTTTTTGTTATACTGAGGGAAAACGATTGTTCTCATGGGGTATGTAGGAGTGCCGGTCGAGGTTGATTGTTGGGGGTTTCAAGTTGGTTTGTGAGGTGATGGGTAGGATTGATGATCGGTTATGGTTCGGTTGGGTTGGACCGTGCGGGCGAGACTTCGTATAGAGGCCTAAAAATAAGTGTTGATCTGGTGAGCGTGCTTGTTGCGGCTCCGGTCAAAATTAAATGTTATTTTCAGGCGGATCGACGTAGTATTTATTGTTTATACTCTTGTGGAAGTTTCGTCATTCATTAGAGCTAGGGAGCAGTGTGAAATGTTTCTTTGCGAACCATGATATGATCGTAGTAAACGCATTGTCAACATGAGATTTTTTTCTCAAAACAGGAAGGCTTACGGGAATCGTTGCATCGTTATGAGAAAATGAGTTACTGTTGATTTACGAATCGATTTTAATATGTTCCGACGATTTCGTAAACTGTCAGTTGAAAAATATTCGACTCGATGATATACTAAATATTAGTTTGTTCTTATAGATTGTTATTCCTCGTTATTCGCTTGCGCATGCGCAGACTGGAACTTAATTTTTAGGTTAAAGTTTATTATTCTCATACAAAGAAGGAAACGCTCAATTTTAGTGCATCAAAATAATTAGTATCTCGACATAAAATTTATCTATCTCAATATTTTCGGATTACAAATTTCCTTTATAAGTGATTTAAAAAGTGGATACTTCATATTTCGGTATAATTGGAATATACTAATAAAAGAAAGAGTTTATTTCGGATATCAGAAAAATGCCTAATAAATTAACAGATATATAAAGTTGGCAATGACGCTAAAACAAAAATTTCGAATAGTCTCTTGGAGTACTTTTATTTTTAGTAACATTGTATTTTTTACTTTGAACTTCTTGAGAAGAACGTAGTTATGAGAGATAAAACATGTTTTATTTTATATTACCTATGTGGATGAAATATTATATAAATTAATTCTGTATAAAAATGAATATTTCTAATATAAAATTATTTATTGATTCATAATTTTTAACTTTATAAATATATCATTTTAACTAACGTTAATCAATATTAAAATTTCTTAAGTTATTTTTAATTGTAGTAAAAATTTGTAATAATCTTCATTCAAATTTTCAGTATATAAATTTTCTTGTTTATAATTAATTTAGATATTTCTAATATGTAAACATCAATTTCAAAAAATAACTTTAATCAATTTACTTAACATGATCATAAATATATTAGTTTAAATTTTAAAGAATAACTATTTGATAGAAAGCAATTTTCTTTGTTATATCTTCTGTGATCTCGGCAGAGATTCCCCCGTCTAATGTAGTATCACAATAGCGTTATTGTTAACAAATACAATTGTTTCTTGATTCATCGGATTATTTTGAATTTGGCGCTTGAACTCTTTAATGTCTTCGCCATCTTTGTCCTCCTTTCTTTTGCGTCGGTTTGAATGTACATTAAGACTTCTGAAATAACTTCTTTTGTTATTCTTCGTTTTGTAAAACTTGTCTTAAAAGCTGTTTCATGATACTTGATGATTTCATAAATTAAATTTGACCTACTTGCATTTTTTCACTTCACGTTCTTTTATCGTAAAATAATTTTTATAAATCCATTTATTACAGACTCAGAAAAGTAAAGCAAATACTTTAAAAAAATAAACGAACTTTTCAATCATACGTACTAAGCATTTAGATAACAAAAATGAGAAAATTTCCAATCCAATTTTACAAATATTAACTTTGAACAATATTTGCACTTTAACGTCGTTCTTCCAAAAGAATGAACGCTTTAACAATAATCAATGCTCTAACTGAAAAAAAGATTCTTGTTTGAATGGAGCGTAAACAACGGAAGACGTGACTCTAGGCAGTCTCTGGAAAATCTCGGCGAGCGCCGGGGCAACACGTGCGCGCCACGTTTTTACGACACGCTCGTATCACTGTACATAGGGCTTCCTGATCCTTCTCTCCTCTCTACGAAGGCTGTTTCATTTTACTGTATACTCAATATTTGAAAGTTGTTTGGCCATTCATTTATTCAACGTTAACTTTTTATTAATTATTTATTTTATTAATTATTTTTTTATTAACTATTTCTTTTTTTTTAACTATGCGGTTCGTTGAGATAGGAAATAAATAAAACCTAACACAATATGATTAAAAACTATTAAGCCTTTAAATGGTTACAAAATAATAAACATATTAAGTATATTTACTGTTAAAAAAGTTTAACATTTTTTCTTAAAAAAACTTGAATAAAATTTTCATGTAAGCAATCGATTTTATCTCGCAGTATCTCTATAATACTATTTAGACGGTAAAAATCCTCCACTTCACATCTCCGAATCTACGATGCTGAAAAATTGGAAATAGCCTGAATATTCGTCTTAATATTTCACAAACGTTGGTTCCACTGCCGGAACAGTCAGCCTCGGAGTAAAAAGATAGACTTCCTCGCGTTCAAGCTGCGCTTTTCGTGTATTTTTCTCTTCCCCTCCGTAAAGCCGCAGCCGTCAAGCAGTTTACGAGTGCGTCGATCTTTAAATCGAGCCCTGATGAAAATATAGACACGTAATGGTCGAAATTTTTATTTTTGAGATTTTTGAATATCCACGAGCGAGCTCTTCGTCGCTGTCAATGGCTAAAATAACGCAGGCTCGTTTTCGTGTGATAATGATTTTTTTTCGTTCTAGTCAAATTAAAGCTGGGTAAATGGATTTATTTTGGGTTCTGGTGTTCTGTATCGGTTTCTGAGAAAAAAAATTATTCTTCTGAGAACGATTATTTAGAGATTATTCGTTTGTGGGACTAAAATTACTTATGTTTCTTTTAAATAAAAGCTTTCATAAAATATAGTTTTTAATAAAATTTTGTAATAATGTAACATAGTTTTAATTCTTAATAAAATTTATGTTAATAAACATAAAGTCTTTTAATTTGAGTAAAATTAATTCTAGTCAAAAAAGTTATTTGTTTTGATTTTTATTAAAGATTAATAAACAATTTTTCTCTTAATCTATAAATGTACACTTAAATTTGTTTGTTCACGACGGCAATCCCAAATTAATACTTTTGCCTTTTTATTACTCCGGGAATTCTTGAAAGATTTACCTTGGGTTTTTGACCTTTCTATTTTTTCACGGAATCTCGTGCATTCAGCTGCAGCAGAATGCGCGTGAAAGAACGTGAAATTCGTTCTTAATTTGCGAATCTTTCTGCCCATTCTACAAACAACGAACGCTGCGCGCTACGGAAATAGCTTGCTGACAAGTGTTTTGAGAGAAAGAAGAGATAAGTAAAGAAAAGAAGTGGTAAAAGAGGAGGGAGGTGGGGAGGAGTTAAAATGGCGCTTGGTTAAAATTGACAGATGTGTTCTTTTTGAAAGCGGTTTTGAAGATTTTGCATTAAAATTTTAGCTCTTAAGAGCCTTTGTTAAAATTTTAACAACATTTTTGTTAAAACAACGAAATCTTGTAACGAATGCACGTATATTAATTTATTTAATCCTTTGGAAAATAGATGAACGAATTACAAATAAAATATTAAGTATCATAATATAAATAACTGCGTTTAAACTATTAACAACTGTTAAAAACCTATTAATTTAGATTCGTTATAGCTATTCTGCCGGATGCTAAAAACATTAATTTTGACTTCGAGGTAGATTGTGTTTATAGTACTAAATCCTAGTAAACAAAAATTCAGTTAAATAGAGAACTTTATAAAATTTTATTTTAAATTTAATCTAAACAATATAGAAGACCAGAAACCAATATCCTAACTTAATATAAGCGTAAGCGAATTTTACAAATTTTATCTATTTCTAAAATGTAGGACATTCAATAATTTAAAAAGTTTTTAAATAAATTTTTTTTTGTATCAAATGCTTTATGTAACTGATAAATCATTTATATTTAGAAGTAACTTAAAAATTATAATAGACATTTCATAAAGGCACCATAAATACACTTTTCATAAGGTCTTATTCAACTTGAAAAATTTTTTCTTACTGAAAACTTTACATAATGTATAAAGTGATACGACTTATTTTCTTGAATAGGATGTTATTTTATATTGTTTATGAAATAAGAAAACTTTTCGAGAGTCAAATTATGTTTTACAATTTCTAATATTCTAAATTTTAATCGGGAGTGGCCCATCAACTACCAAAGACTGTGTGTTATTCATATCCAAAGAAGGTATACGTACCTTTTCGAAGTAACAAGCGTTTTCAAGTAACACAACTTTTAAAATTTTTGTTAAGGTTGTGTGTATGCATATTTCAACTGTATTAATTTTAAGCCAAATTTCAAATAAATTTGAATAACTAATTCAAATTCTCGAAGTATCACGTATTTACATTTAACTATTTATGCAGTGCCTATGTAAATACAAATAGTTTAATAAATAATCGTATTTTCAAAGACTTTATTGATCAACCAATAACCCAATTTATATAAATTTCCCGGCTGACATTTTAGACATGTTTTGCTAACGTCCCTTCAGCATACTTAATAAACAAAATACCGTATATTTAGTGTGGCATTTCCTTTTTTCTTATTGATCTTGATAAGCAACATTAATTGTATACGTCCGAAACGTCGACAAGAGATTATGAACAAAGCGGTTCATGGTAATCTATAGAGATTTAAGATTTAATATAAATATCCTTGAGAAATAAGAGAGTTTCTCCCTTATCTATATTTTATATTTAGGTATCACTTCGTGTTACTTTTTAATACTTTTTTGCAAACTTCACTATTCAATTTCTCCATTTTCAATTTCAAACTTCCCCAAGAGAACCACGGTAGCCGCAGCAAAACAAATGTCGCAATAAAAAACTTCATCTTCCAAACATTTCCACTCTGTATTTTTTCCGAGTCACTCAGCCGCTCCCGGCTGAATCTCAAAGCGTCGGCATGTATTTTTCGATTCTTCAAAAACTTCGCCGGGCCAAGATGCGATTATCACCGTTCGAGAGAGGCGACAGAGCGAGAAGAGCCGGGCGGGAATTTGCGTCACTGTCGGCGACGATTTTAGAATTAGCGGTCGGCCGAAGCTCTTGACACTCGCAATTTTCTCAGATTTTCTCGCGACCCTTCAGCTTCGCGGCGCATTGATGCGTCCAGTTTAAGCCGACTTGACTTTGATCGGCGACCGCTGCTTTGCTCTGGGCGAGAAAAAAAGAACGATCGAGTATCGATGTACCGTCCAAGTTCCTATTTTATTCCGCGGCGCGTGATTTATTTATTGTTTTTAATGACGATTCCGACTGCGCTTGGTAACGTCGCGTAAAAATAGCGCCGGATGGAAGAGGAATCGGTTGGTTTTTTTTTAAAACATTTCAATTTGTGTTGGGGAGATGGTTTTGGTTTTGTTATAAATTGTAACGAAGATCGGTATTAATGTACGCTCTGCGTTTTTCTCGAGATGCGTCGAAAAGGTCATTAATTACCCTCGCCGTCTGCTAGCTGGGAGAGAGATTTATGTTTCTTTAATACCCGAGTTTGATTCCACACTCAATAAACAAATATAAGCTTCATCCAAAAAACCCAAGGTTGTAGGCTGTTGGAATTTTAAATAAATTTAGAATAGATCAATATTTTTATATTCATTCTAAGATAAATATCATAATACATTTCTTACTATGTGTATTCGAACGTTTTAGAAATTCCGACAAAAATATTATTATAATCATAATTTTCCATTAACGTTTAAAATATTTTTTTTTATCTTAACGATCGGTAAGAAAACTATCACGTGAACCATGAAAATACGCCTGTCAAGCAAGTGTTTTTGTTTGCGACTTTTCAAGACTATACATCCAATTTAATAGACGAATACCCATCAATAAGATCGTCGACTTTTGCAATGTTTGTTCAACCGACAACCGGCTCCTCGAACCACGTGATGACACATCCATTAAAAAATTTCCGCGTTCCGCTGTCTGATAAACCTCGGCATCTCCTACCATCCAACACAAAAAATCGTCAGTTAAAAAAAAGATTAATTTCTTTTACCTCCGATCGTTTCTCGCACCTGGTTCACCAAACGCATCTACAATCTATCCTCTTCCAATATCCAAATAATAATCGGTAGAAATTCGTGAGGGTAGCTGACGAGAAAAGAATATATCCCTTTGGCGCACGTCGAAAATATATCGCGTGCGCGCGCCGCGATGAATTTATGGGTGCGAGCGATCGAACGGTGGATCGTTCGAACGAGATAGAGAAAGAGCGAGCGAGAGTGCGCGAGTTGAAGAGAGAGGGAGAGAGACGGAAACTTTTAAAATAGCATTGAGGTCGAACTGTACGACTTTGTGCCGGCTGTGCGGCGATTCTGGACACGCGCGCGCGCGGCTAGGGAAACGAGAGAGAGAGAGAGAGAGAGAAAGAGAGAAACAGTGGGAGAGAGACACTACTCGACGACTCGTCAAATTTGCGTTGAGCGGGAGATCGGTTAGATGTTTGATCTTCCGTTCGACTGTAGGTGAGATCGAGCTGTAGCTTTTATGGGAAATCTGAGTACACTGTTAAGATTAGGTTATGTTTTAAGTAGACGGAAAATGATTCGTTTTGGTTTCGTAGATTGACTTTCTGCAAGAAATTTGTTGTACGGTTGGATATTGATCGTCTTGAGCAAAAATATCGGTTTTTATCCTATGAAGATTCCTTAGAGTAAAATTAATATTCCGATTAAACAACATAGCGATGTAGGTACAAGAGCGAAACCTACCGTACCGACATTGTGTTTCTGTATTTCTCTAAATTGATAACTTTCATAATATTTTATAAGTAAATATAAGTAAAATTATTTATGGGACTTCGAGGAGGCCAATGATTGAATGTCTTATTAAAGTTCGCGAGCTTAGCAATAATCTCTAATCTGTATACCATCATTATCGAATAAATTCTACCTGAAAAAGCGACACATAATCAGGCAGATAAAACTCAAATCCACCAGTCAACCGACCGTTCAAAACTTAATTACCCCAGTAACACTCCGCCGGGCTCCCGTAACGATTTTTTCCGCGTCCACACGTCCATCCCCCGAAAATCGCAACACTTTAGCGTTCATTTTTCACAGATCGCAATAAAGCAGCAGAAATACACGCTGGTAATACGTGTATTTCTATCGGATCTAAAAATACGATTCCCGAGAAGCAGCAGAGCAGTAGCAGCGGCTGCGGCGGCAGCAGGCAGACCGGCATCTGTATATAATTCTGATGACGACTGGATCGCTCGGGTAGCGGCGCGGAGAGTGCAGACACGCGTCAGATACTTACGCGCAACAGTGCCGAGGCGCGGCGAGTCCGAGCGCTCATCATACAAGACGCGAAATCTCATCTTCTCGAATAATAGGACTATAAGTCGGAAACGAATAACGAGCCGAGCCGGCTGCGAGAGCGAGTAAAGCTTTTGGTTGGCGGGGTTTATATAAGGAAGGGCGCTCCGCGAAATCGGCGACGACGCGCGTCTTAGCACTTGCCACTACATTAATTTCCTGGCGGACCAGCTGTAGCGCGTCGCGGGTAGCTAATGCCTTATTCCAAACATCTGTTGGAAATAAACGGCTTATTGGGGGATTGAGATTTTATGCGGATCGTGTTTTGGGATGGTTCTTTTTCTTTTGCGGAGTATCGGAATTGGGTATTGGGGAAATGTTTTTATTCAAGTTTTTATTATTTTGATAGTTTATGGCACTGGGAATATGTTTATTATAGAAAACTATTATTTTAATTATACTTTATTGTTTTTAAGGATATTCTTGTTTGTGCAATTTGTTGTCTATGTAAATCACTGTCTGTGGAGTAAAGTTTGGAAAACAATACACAGTTAACTTTATTGTATTACATAATGTTAACTGTAACATTTTGAATTGTTTTTGTAATCTGACCATTAGTTGAGTTTACCATATTTAGTATAAACTAAATCTCCCTCATTTTGACCAATGGTGTGAGTCATTGATTAGTTTTTAATTAAAAACTATCAATGCACCAAAATAGAAGTTACATACGCCAAGCACCATCTTTGACAAATTGCCTACAAATCAAATCAGAAAATAAGCATTTCATCATTCGCTAATATTCGCATTCGTTTAACAATCATAATATTCAAACACCAAAACCTTTTACTACTTCACCCCAAGATCAATACTCTACCAAACCAAAACTCCCCGTATCTCACCATCTCCACCCAACCCAACCCTTCAGCACCACCTCGCCTCCTCGACCGTTTACCTCTGAGCTTGCAAAAAACCCATCCAGCAACTCCTCGAGAAAAACACTTGGAGACATAACCTCACCGGCCAAGGAAAAGCTACCTCGCGGCGCTTCAATAAATCAAAAGTGTAAGTGGGCTACGCGCGTCGGCGCGGCGCGCCTTAGCATTGGCCCACAAAGCGCGCGCGTTTCAAAGTCGCGCGGGGGAGCGCAAAGGTTATGCGCCGCAAAGGCGGCTCGCAGGTGCGTTCCCGCGTTATTTGAAAAAGGCCGGATCTCTCTCTCTCACTCGCTCTAGCAGCTGTTTAAAGAGCGGACGGCGGGTCACGTCGCGTGCGCGAGATTGCGAAAGTTTTGGCGCGGATGCCGGTAAACCGAAAATACGGTGGAATGCGCCGTCGAGCCACATTTCGAGAGAGAAAGAGAATCGAGAGCCATTGTGAGGGTGGACCGGTCGAGGTGAATGGGATTTGCAGCCGGAAGCGCGTAGAGCTTGCGTGGAGATGAGGCGAGGCAGTGGTTGATTGGATGCTTTTGGCTGATGATATAGTTGAAGATGGCGGCGAGGGGGGGGGGGGGGGGTTAAGGGGAAATCAATGGTCTTGAATTCGGGGTGATGTTTTGAGTAGGAAGGTTTTTTTATGATTTAGTTCTTATTTTGTGTAAGCATAATAGTGATGGAAATAAATGATGCTATTAAAATATAGTGAGCTTGAATCTTAAAATTAGCCTTATTTTTTCAGATGATTTAGTTTGAGAGATAACATTTGAAATATTCTAAGAAAAACAGATATTAATTTCTTAATAAACATTTTTAATAGTGTTTGCTAAATGTTCTATACAATGTTGCCTATCTTATAACACTAAAATATTTTTGCAAAATAGTGTTGATAAATTGAAGGAAAAAGATTTTCAAATTAAGAGTGAATAATTGATGATAATTAGTACCATGCTGGTTTCCTACTGAACTTCAAAGAAACCAAGATGCACCTTAATTACGACCGCAAAGAAACATTTCTTAGTCCATTAGTCTATTAATTAAGATATTATGCAATACTCAACCTTGAAGATACCTATCTTCGACTCACTAATTTATTTTACTTTGAATGCATTTCCGTTTAGTTTTATATTAAATACACTTTTTATGTTCTTCCGATTCGTTTATAAGGGAACGTGAATTGTCAATGTTACCACATTTAAACACGTTTATTTTTGGATTTTGGATGGTTCATCATATGACTTAAAATTAAATTAGCGCATTTTGATTTGGAATTTTTCGCTTAATTTGAATAAAATTTATAACTATATAAGTGTTTTATGTGATCATATATACAAATCTTTTGTTTTCGATAGTGATCCATTTAAATGATTATTCAGCATGAAATATTTGTAATGCAGCTATACCAAATGGTTAAATAAAGAATATGTAATGCGAACCAAAGCTGCTTTTCCTGATAGCTACCTTCATGAACTGATGCGTACTTTAAAGCTCATTATAATACTGTTATAGAGCTACAACATTTGTACACAATCACTCCGGCGTTTGCCAAAAAGCAGACAGAATCAAAATGAACTTGGTTATTTAATTATCGAAATATTTGGCAGACTATCCAAAATCTTAAGTACAATCGTCATAGTCGCAAACAGTTCTCAAGTATGCAACGCGTATACCTTCTGAATTGAATCTCTCAACAATGGCTTTACCCCCTAACACCTCTTATCCATTTTTAACGACTGCCCAGAAAAATAAATCAATTATACGTAACATAATCGGGTATAAAATAACTCATTTTTCAACCGTATAGTTCCTCACAAACGAACAAAAAAAAAAAAAATATCATCCAATTCTCACCTATACGCATGTCAAATGCGCAACTTGTCCACGTGCTCACACTATCCCTAATGCAGCAGACGTTTGTTACGACCATGATAAAGCATCGCTTGGCTTCCTTGACACTTGGCAGGCTAGCGTCCGCGCGCCCCTTTCTTATTTCACGCTCGCCGCTATTACGAGTTGCCGAACATGAATTTTCGAATTTCCCGCCCTTTCGATGTACACTTCGCAGCGTTGCGACTGAGTGAGTGGAGTTCGATGTAACGTCTCTGCGTTTGGACGGATAGTTGGATGTACGGTTGGCTCGTTTACGGTTGGATTAATGGGTTGATGAATGTTTTATCGAATGGGGATTGGTTCGGTTCTTAACGATATTAATTTTGTTTTCTTGAGTGATTTATGGTTGGATGTAAATTTGAAAAAATTGTTTATTATTACTCGGATGTTTTCGACTGAGCTAAGAATATACGACGCTAAGTACGCATTATTTTTTTGGCATTTTCCAAGACTTCCGGGTATATACCAGTGACCTTTTTAATAAGAGTTTGAATTATTTTCGAATATGATCAAACTAACCTAGAGATGTGAATTTATACGTATCGACAATAAATATCAATTGTTAACAGTCCATTTAAGATGTCTTTTACAATAAAATGCGTAATGTTCAAACTTACGTAAACGCATTGTTCTACTGACTTGTTCATTTAAATTATGATTGCGAGATACATACTGATGGAAGGTTGATGCACAAGATAAAATGTTGAAAATACTGCCAGACTAAAAGCGCATCGCCAAGTAATAGATAACTTCCTGACTACTAAATTTACGGTTGACTTGAAAATCAAATAAACAATTGGGCTTCTTCGTCTTTTTCACGCTAAATTAAATATTTTCTTGAGATCGCAGAAGATTGAATGTTGCAATAATTTATGAAAAGTTTGCTCATTAATTATACAAAAAAATTACGTAAGCTCAATTTATCTAATGAACGAGATCCAACAAAAATGTTGCAGACTAAAAAACAACAAGTCAAATGTCCTCAGAAATCACATCACAATTAAATATCCAAAACTTTGCTCTTCTCGAGCGCTCACTCATCCTTCCCCGCATTTTCAGCAAAGAATAAAATTATTTCCACCAAAACAGCCAAAACGTGCATCTCGCTTCGAAAATTTATTTTGTCAGAAAGAACAGGAAAAACAAGGGAGAGCTTTGCTCAAAGCTCCGTCTAATTGAATTTTGAAAGACGTAAACCTACATTGTTTATTGTGATTATTTCGCCGGCTGCCGCGGCGACGGCAACGGCAGCCGCGCGTCTTCTAAATCTGACGCGTTCGGCTCTCGTTCGGCAGCGAATGCCAAAAATATTGCAACTGAGAGACGTCGTCAGCAGCAGCAGTGGCACGTCAAGAGCTCGATTCAGAAAAGACGCGTTGGAGGATGGATTTTGCGTGTGGTTCGCGGAGCTCGTGAGGCTGCTTGACCTTTCGTCTGTTTTAAGCCTGTTGAGGGTTTGATGGAATGGATTCGTTTGGTTGTTGAATGTTAATGCTTTGATGTGTGGAGATGGAAATGATTGAGTGAGGTGACTTTATCTAAATGCATTTTGAATGAAGAGAATATATTTTTTTTTAGATTCGATTGTTTCGATTGGTTTAGGTTACTTATTTTGGGCCTACCAGTGTAAAGAATTAATTAAGATTTAATTGGATTAACTTATTGTTAATTCAGTTTTAGCTGCTATGATATATAGGTAACTGATATAATAGGATTTTTACAGTTAGCGTACGAAGCCGATATAAAAATAAAAAAGAGCAATCGTTTTCCCAATTACATAATTGAATCGAAATTAAATACGATTAGTGAATCACTAAATTGAAAATTACTAAATTCTTTTTTTATTTTTACAGGTATGTGTACAAGGGCTACATTTCTTTTTAATACAAACGAGTATGGTAAGCAAATCAAAAATATGTAAAGCTTATGCTTTTTTGAATCTACATTGTAAAATAGGAATAGACAAAATCAGTATTAGGTTTATTAATGATTAAGCTGAATTGCGGTACTTTAAATATCTTCTTAATTCTTATAGATGGAAATACGCAAAACTCAAACAAACCCTTATCACAAAGCGACCGCTACAAACTAACATCAAACAAACCAACCTAACACACCTAACCAAAAAAAATCCCCCGCTAACAACCAACTCATCTCCAACCAAACTCCACGCAATTCAGCATCGCGAATTTTTCCTCTCGCCCCCACGCGCATCCAGCTCTCTGGCGCAATCCAAAAATACGGCGCCTCGCGTGCGCGCATCCACCTTCGCGATAGCCGCGTTTATAATAAAATCAGCGATTCGCGCGTGCGCGTTGCGTCAATT
>JAPYZA010010137.1:0-13287 GCA_030522685.1 Eupelmus azureus | reverse complement strand
GTTACTAGTACATTTTTCAAATTTGAATAGAGAGGAGGCTCGTCCTGTTGTTCAGCGTATCAAGGTGTGTGATTTTTGGGGATGTGTATATATCCACAGCTTTGAATAATGGGGGGCCTGTGGGGAGGCTTGATTCGAGAGCGCTCGGATACGTACGACAATGGGTCGTTTAAAGCTCATTTATAACGAATTTTCACGCGAATGCGAGAATTGGGGCTGGCTCTTTTTCAACTATTGAGGTCGTTAATGTTATATATTTATATCTCGACAGTACAATAGGATGTTTAGATGATCCGAAGTGTGAGGATCGAGAATAGAATTCTATAGATTTGCGAAAGACCACAGTGATTTTGAGGTTCATTATGATTTTATCATTGATTTTTCAAGTGGTATGAAATTTACAGAAATAAATGTTATTTATAGGTACTTTGTTGCAATAAAATAACTGAAGTCATATAGAATAACACAAATATGTACAGCAATTTTTTAATTATACACACGAGTACTTGTGAATACGTGAATAAATGTATTCTAAACAATAATTTAACACCTTGGTTCGCATTGATCAACAAAGAAATTTATTTCTAAACCTTTAATAGTACTCGTTTTTTGCTGACATCATTTACCTGGATTACAAAGAATAATGTGCAGTTTAAACTTATTTAATTTTATATGAATGAAAAACTACGATCAGGAGATCTTAGTGTAAGTAAAGAAAAGAAAATAAAATAAAATAAAATCCATAAATTTACGAAATATTCTTTTAATTTAACGCGTTTATAATGCAAAATTAAAACATGTTTTCTAAATGTTCTTTATCTTATCCTTCTTTTCGAATTTAATTTGGAATTTCCTAAAATATGTATAAACCTATTGACATGTAGTCTTAAACTAATCTCTAAAATTTGCTTTTACTTGATTAAATTATATATAGAAAGATATAAGAAAAGAATAAGAGCGATCATTTAATTTTTTTAGATATTAAAAATCACTACTGAAACAATTACGCTTCGAATCATCGATCCACAAAATTTGTGTGATCTGAAGGTGATCTAAAAATGGAAGGATTTATGAATATTTTAAGGATATGAATAATTAGTTCAAAGTATTGTTTTTTTTTAATTTTTCAAGAATTTGAGAATAAGTAGAGAATTCGCATTAATGTTTGTATTTATGTAAAGATTTTTTTTCGGAGTAATTGCAATACTAGCACGACAAACGTGGGTCATTGCATCTAAATTGTAGTGTAGTGCGGTAAAAATTATACCAATTTTTAATATTTACTTTATTATATTGTTATTAATCATAAATCAAATAATTATCAACGAATGTTAAATTCAATCGGAAATTCATTGAAAATCATCTACTTATACGCAGTTACTTTATTACCGGTGGAGTACGCTTGAAGAAGGTTCACTTAAACTTAGATCAACAGATGGCGTGAGCAGATCTTGTTGCGGATAAACTCAAAAGCTAAAGCTAAAATTATTTTTCTTTTTTCTTTCAATTTCTTGACATTAAATTTTTTTTTTTGCACATCTTTACATTAATGCATCTTGTAGTATTTGGATAAATGCAAAGTGTAGTATCGAAACTATCGTAACCGTATTAGTATGGTAATTTTTGATGTAGGAAATTTCTTTTCGTGAACGAATAATAAATTGAATGTTAAATATTCCTGTTTATTACAAGGATGGAGATTGCTAGAAGTTGGAAAATTTGTTTTTCTGGACTCATATGAGGTCGCATAATAGAATAATTTACTGGATGAAAGTCTTAAAAACTGAAATTTGCATTTTCTGAACACGTGTCGGAAAATTCTATACGATCTTCCGGTCTCATATAAGTATACAGAAACGCAAATTTTCCGTCTTGAATACAAAATAATATTCATTATACGATTGGAGCTACTTCCATTATTGTAATGAATAATACTATTAAGAAGTCACTTCAACCGAACTAGATAAATCGTATCACAATAATTATTTCTATATAGCCCTTGACTTCACGATTTGCGGTAAGTCCTGTTTTAAAAAACTTAAATTACACAATAACCCGCACCGAATCATCCCACCACAAAAGTCACACCCTACATCCAAAATCATCATTCCATCTAGCAAAAACTCAAAAAACTATCCACACCCTTCCCACTTTCCTATTCTATCAGCCCAAAGAAAACCAACAGACCAAACCCCAGCGCAGAAAACCAGGCGCGCAGCCTCGTTTTATTTCCCTTTTACGAGGGCGCGTCTGTCTGCCTCTCACGAATGCATTATTCCTCTCGCGCGCAGCGAAATCCTCCAAACGCGCTCGGCCGCCCACCTCGTTTACACACGAAACGTCTGCTCGCGCGCGAGCTGATCTCCAGAGGCGATAGGCCGACTAGGATATTGCTCTTCTTCGAAACACCTGATGCGGCGACTGGCCGCGAAATTTCGAAAGCGGAATGCGCGCGCGTTGACGAGCATAGGCATGTGGCTTTTTAGGAATGGCTGCGCCGGCTCTTTAAGCGCCTGATGAAGATGGATCTCCGTGGCGCGCGTCTTAGTCGGCGGGCTTTTTAGTCATGGGGTTTTAGCAGAAATTTTTTGACGCTCGCTGAGACGCTGATGGACGAGTGTGGGAACGCGATTTGAGTTACTTGTTTTTAGCGTTTTTACGTCGACGTCTGATGTAGGGTTGATACAGTTGTGGTTTTGTGGTGTAGGGAAATGTGGGTGCTTTTGCCGCCGATGCAAATGTGGTTGAATTATGCAAATAGTAGTGAATCTTGCCATCTAAAATAATTTTGTATACGATTATGTTAATTATGAATACGTTTTTAAGACACTCGTATCTTCTTCAAAAAGCTTGCATCATTCTCAATTCCCCCAAATGAGTCATTATAATTCCCTAACGAGTCCTTAACGCGTATCCTTAATAATACAATAGTGCATAAATAAATCCACTTTCTTTCTCAAATTCCCATCCCAAACAATTCATCATCCGCACCATAAGCAAAACTCGAGGCAAAACGATATCATTTACAGCCCTTCTTACACCCCCACACCCACATGTACCAAAACTCTCACCCACACCCGGACCACCAATGACGATACGCATCATTTGCCGGCTAACTCAAAGACAAATAGATTAATAACAACCCTCCGGCACACAATACCAAAACGAGGCGAGCGAGAAACAGCTTGCCGGCCCATAAGCTAGCTGGCGCGCGCTCCAGCCCTTTCATCTACATTTTACACCCCCGCCGTATACAGCGGCGCGCGTAACCTTAATCGGATTACCGGCCATTTTTTTTCTTCCTCGGGCCACTGTCTCTTCTACGAGCCGCCTGCACAATGCAGCTGCGGTTATGCTAATCGCGAAAGACAAACTATCAATATAACCCCGCGCACCGACGGTCTATCCCCCCCCCTTCCGAAAATCGTTCGGATTAAGAGTTGTTTGCTCTGACTCTCACTCTCCGCCCCTGTAGTTTGGGCTCTCTGACAGTTTGTCCAAACAGTTTTGCAAAGTCGATCCGTCGCTTGTTTGGGTACATATTGAGAGAGCGAGGGAGAGGTGGGGGAGCTCGTCGTTACGCGCCGTGTATTCAAATGAGGAAGAAGAGAAGCGGGAGCGACGAGGGTTGGATCTGCGACGAGGGAGTGAGAGAGATAGAGAGAGAAAGAGTCTGCGCGAGAACGTGAGGATTTTATTCTGGACCTTAAAGTGGGAAAGCCGTCGAGATAACAGCGGCGCGGAGCGGAGAAACGAGTAAATTGAAGATAAGAGGCGGGGCTGGAGTTCTTTTTTTTTTAAATTTTTTAAGCGAGCTTTGTGAAGAGAAGGTTGGTTTTGTGTAACAAGGCGAGAAGTTGCTGCAGATTATTAGTTTAAACAAAACGATTCTTTTGCGAATGTCGACATTTTTAAGGGGAAACGTTGATGTTGTAATTTAAGGGGCAAATACACCTTCCGACGGTCTATCAGCCGCAAGCGAGCATTCCGCTCTTTTATTAATAAAATTCCGGCTCTCCTCTCCCACCTCCTCCTTTCTTTTCACGAAACACTTACTAAGCACATCCACAACTTCGCCGGAAACTCCCTCGCGCGCTCGTCTTTACATAAAAAAGGCATCGCAGATAAATAGAAAGAGGGAGAGCGAGTGTGAGAGAGAGAGAGAGCATAATCTACGAGGCCATCAGCCGAGAACAGAGAGAGAGAGAGAGAGACGCGGTGAGAGTTCGGTGTATATCTCGAGGGATGATTCGCGGAAAGGAGAGAGAGAGAGAGGAGCGAAGGAATGGCGGCTGCTAGCCTCATTACGCATGCACCCCCCGCTCAACGCGCGCGCGGCCGTATAACTGACTGACTTAGTGAGTGACACGCCTGGTGCGCGCGCTCGAGCTGGCAAATATGTATATCAATCCATTGTGAGCTGCTGCGCAAGAGAGAAGGAGAGAGAGAGAGAGAGAGAGGCTGACTTCTATACGTTCAGCCATGCGCGCGCCTGTTCGCTCGCTGGATTATACATGGAGGAGCGCGCGTTCGCGTCTTCCGCTTGCGTTTCTACGCCCCTTCCTGTCTGACTTGCCGTTCTTCGCTGTTGAGTCTCCTCCTTCTCTTCTTTTTCTCGCTCTCTCTCTCTCTCTCTAACTCACTCTCTCACTCTCACTGGGAATTTTCGCGTTGTTGCGAAAGCTAGATCATCTTGTTCGCGAGTGTAGTTGTTGTTTGATTGTGGTAAGGATTTTGTTAAGATTTTGCAGAGTTGTGAAAAATATTATTAATAAATTATATATCGATTGTGCATGAGCGTAAGAAAAAACGAATACTTGAGGCTTTTCTGAAGATCTTATTGTAATATACCGGCGTTCATCTTTAATTTATAAGTCGCCGTCATAATTCATCACGCATCACTTAAATAGGTGTGTATGCATAAACCAACAAAATCCTTATTACCCTGACAAAAGTTTATTTTCACCAGAAGTGCATACTGAAATATGCATGCCAACGTAATATCGACATATCGAATTAAGCGTAAGTGCAACGTAATTTTTTCCCGGAAACCATTGATACTTCAATCGCAATTCATCTTTCTACACTGCCCATAAATAATAAGACGCTCGGAAACTCGTATTATTATTCCACTGGCTTATTTTCCCTTCTCTTTTCTGCGACTTCACACACATACACACACACACACACACACACACACACACACACACACACACACACACACACACACACACACACACACACACACACAAATAGACACTCGTACCTCCCCTCGCCTCTTCCAAACCCATAATCCGTCCCTCTCGTCTCAGCGAAAATCGCTGAAATATCTACCGGATAATCAAACTCCCCTCTCCCAGAAAATCGAACTAATATTTTTACGATGTATAATCTATCTTTATTATACCCAAGCCTACACACGTCCTCCCCCCGCCCACCCGGCAATAATAAAATTGTACGCCTGTATACACACGCGTATCCGAGAGATCAGAAGAATTTCTCTCCTCCTCTCTCTTTTCTTCCGCTCCCGTGGGGGGGCCGGGCGCGTAAACCCACCCTAATTGCGACAACCCCAGAGCGCGCGCGGAACCAGTCACTTTGGGTAATCTCCCAAAGTAATGGGCTAGCCCCCGCGGGCCAGAGCAGAGGGGAGCTAAGCGCGCTCTTCGTCTTTCTCGCTCTCCCGCATGTGCTTCCGCGCGCGCGCGACTTTCGCAGATTTTCACGCTCGAGGCGAGGCCTAATCTGCCGGCGCGCATCTCTCCGGCTTTTATTGGCGCGGAGACTGCATGATATCGTGATTAGGTGCGTAAGAGCCGTTTCATCGGCGCGCGGGCAAGTACAGGAGAGTCGGGAGACTGGCTCGAGGGGGCTCTGTGTAATTCCGAGGAAAATCTCTTTGTAATAAGGTAGGAGAGCGGAGTGTGGAATAATGTATTTTTCCAGTGAATCGATGGGCCGAGGAGGGGGGGGGGGGCGCTGGGTGCGTTGCTTTATTATGCATGCGCCTATGGCTGGGTAAGTGGCGCGCCGCGAGCTAAGGATGTGAATTATGGATGCGATGCACGGTAAGTGTGAGTTGAAAAATTGGCGGGAGTTTGCTTTCTGGTGATTAACGATTTTTTTTTTGAGAAGTGGAAGAAAGTTGTGACGCGGTTGGGTTTAGGATGGATTTTCGCAGGTGGTTGTGCAAGGGTTTTCCAGCATAGCAAGGAAAAATGAACTGCAGTATTGACAGCCCAGTTTTGGTCAAGATATTTCAAAGCTCTTATTTTTTCGCATTTACTTATAAATTTGTGCTTTTATCCTATTGATGTTTAGTTCATTAACTATTTTTAAGCCTGTTGATGAAAATGAATCATAAATCTCTCATGAGTAAACAACAATCAACTTACAGTTCATTGAACTTAATTCATCAGCGAGGATTACATCAACACACATAAAGCTTATCAAAGAAATCTCAACAATTAACCAAACAAAACAATAACATTCAAGAATCATCACAATCCCATCCACCTGCACTCACCCAAAAAACCCTCCCTCAAACAATAACAATCCACAACAGCGCTAAAGCCCGAAAAAACTCTCCGAATCTCTCCTCCCAATCCCCCGGCATATCCGCGCTCGCGAGCTTTTTAATTAAGCCACCAGCAGCGCGCAAACGAAAAGAAAGCTCCCCGGCACCCTCCTCGGCTCTTTAAGAATTAATCGCCGAATAAATGGCAGACACCGAATCCTCCCCTCGCCGCAAAAACGCCGGACCTATCCACATAAATCGCGGCTAATACACACACAGACACAGAGCCCAACGTCGCTTGCCAAGAGCCTCCCTGATAGAATAAGAAATTAAGAAAAGCGCCTCTCGGCCTATCGTGTCTTTTTCCTCCTCTCCCGGCCCCGTCGCGTCCAACAAGAAAATCTCCTGGCTACTTTTACGGGAGAGTCGCTCCTGTCCCTATATACACCACCCCGAGGGAGAAATTTGCGCGGCGAGACTTGACGTCCCCGAAATCCCGTGACGTATCTAATTGGGGCCACTTGCGGATTGCGGGGATAAGCGCGAGCAGGAGATCAGCCGGGGCTTACCAAGAGAGCGGCGGACCTGATTTCGCAAGGATCTACCGTTGGCTACGCTCTCTCTCACTTTTCTCTTAGGGCGCACGTTGGATATATACACTGGGAGCTTTCCAAAGAAACAATGCGCTGTTTGCCTGCTGTTGTGACTGCGGCCTCGGGCGCACATGTGTGTATACACACGCGGTGAAATTGAAACCGTGCCGAGTGACGGCCAGCCACTTGCCCTGTCTGCGTGTGTGCATGTATATATATTGGCAAGCCTGGATATACGCGGACACGCGCGCTTGGTCGTATATCTTTTGCATCTGCGCGCCGCGAGAAAGGATTGAATGCGGCACATGGAGCAGCGGCTGTGTGTGCTTTATGGTTTTTATCTCGCGGCCGGAATCGCTTTCGGAGTGGACGGATTGAGCGATTGTTCCAGCCGCGCGTGCGTCCGGGCTCTAAATGTTTTTTTCGTATAATTTCGCGATGCGTTATTGGCTTTTTCGTTGTTATTTTTTATGCTTGAATAGGTCGTAAAGCGCCGGGGAGAGTAAAACGTCGGGCGAATTTAGGTTTACGTTGAATTTAGAGCAGCTCTCTGAGACGAAGGAATAAGTTATCAACGGGCTCCGTTATATACGCCGACGATAAATCCCCCAACCTAATTACAATGTCCCATCCGCTCTGGAAAGCTCCGGCTTGCCGTGCTTGCAAGCTCCGCGCTCCTTGCGGCGCAAACAACGCAGAAACGACTCTATCTCTCTTCCTCTCTCTTTCGAGTCCATCGGTAAATACACCTACTCACACACACGCGCGCGTGCGCGCATGCACACATACAGCTATACACACAAGCCTAGACGCGAATCCCCGGGACTGGAAATCTCCCGGCCGAGTGAATCCGGCGTAAATAATGCCGATTATCCCCCGGGCAATTGTTTTATCGACCGAACAACGGGGGTGGCCCCTCGCGCGCGCGCGAGCGCCTCTATATATATAAAGACACGAGCGCGTTCGCCATCGAGGGCTAAGGGGGGAAGGCCAGCCGTAGAGAAGAAGCTTATTCGAGGGAGTAGAGCGCGAGACGTGGGGGGGAGGGAGAGAGAGAGAGGAAAGAAGCGAGAGGAAGGGCGAGTAAGCCACCCCCGCCTCGGCCAAACGAGGAAGAAGATATCGCAAGCGGGAGCGCGCCATCTTAATGTATATATGTATGCGCGAGCGCGGCTCTGTATACTTATATAGCCGGGCGCGTCTTTGTCGCACGCGATGGGCTAGCGTATGAACGCTGATGTCTTTTGTAGGAGAGGCCAGCGATTATGGGAGCTGTGTTGGGAGAGTTTTCTGGTTTTATCTGGGATTTGAATGAAGGGGGGGGGGGAGTTTATGGTTTATTTTTGGTTTGGTTTGGTCTAATTGGTGTTGAGGGCTTATCAGAGTTTATGCATTATTAAGACATGTTTGAACGTTTCGGAAAAAGATAGTTTGACGTACGTATAGAATTGTAAAAATGGCACAGCTTAGCACAATAAAAGTCTGAAAATTTTGCAGAAATAGAACACGTTTTAATGATTATCCATGCTCAAAATCTCTATTAATGACTGAAAATATTAAATAAATTATATAGTCTATACCTAAACATTCCAAAAACAAAGTTAACTACACCAACCCTCCACTATCAAAGTCACTTCACTTCTAAAAACTCACCGAAAGCCAGATCTTATAAATCCATCCACATACTCACACACCATCCGTCCATATCCATCCACGCAACTTCCTCCTATAACACCACACACACGCACACACACACACATCTCAAGCCCTCTAATAGCCTGCAAATTGCAACCGCACGAGTCTCCGCGTTGCTCGGCGCAAAAAGCAGCCCTCTCTCCCTCTCCCGAGGAAAAAACGAGCGCCGCGCGGAATTTATTCATCCGGCTCTCCCGGCAGAGCGGCGCGGCGCTCTTTGATTTCTCGGCGCGATTATAAAGCGCGCGCTTTTTCCCGCCGGCAACGCCGGCTCTCTCTCGCGTGAAAAACGAGCGTTTCAGCGCGCTACTCTCGCTTCTTGTGTCGCGCGATAATCGCGGAATTATCCGGACTCCTCCTCCCCAGGGGCAGAGATAGACGTTCGGCCGCGCGAATTACGCTCGTATCCCCCCCCTTTAGCTCATTATACCGTGGCTGTGTTGGTGCGATGCTTCGGGGTGGTGTGTATAGACTTGGGTCGTCGGTTTCGTTTTGAGACTAAGGAACGAGTTGTTTGGATGGCGGAGGGAGCCGAGGGAAGGTGGAGCTTTATACTTTTGCGTTGAAAATCGATGGGGCAAGCTGGCGAGTGATGGCGAGAGCGATTAAGGAGAGGTCCGCGAAGACGCCTGAGTTAAGGACGTTTCGCAGCTCCAGCTGGATATTGTTTTCTCGGGAACTTTATTTTTAAGTGCTGAATACTAGGCCAAGTGTGGATATGGCTGCAGCCTCGGAACGTTTCAACGCGATGAATCGGTATTTGCGCGTTTTTTTTCTTTAAAGAGCTTCCACGTGAGGTCTGCGCTGTTTTATGCATTATTCATAATTATATGCTGTACTTCGGTGCGAGCGCGCCAGTTATCGTTTTAATACTCCGGCGAGCGAAATGTGGAGCTCGCGCGTTTGGCGGCCATGTCCGCGCGCGAGCTTAAATGTTGGGCGTGCGAGTAATTCTCGTGTTTTCGAAATTTTCGAGGGTAAACGGAACGATATGGTTTTGCTTTTTTCAGTGTTTCGCTCGGCCTTTTCACAACGTTGCGTGTTGTAAGTGTATAATACGCGAAATCACTTGGTATACGTGTTCGTTTCAGGTAGGGATAATTAAGTGGTATTTTTTTTAAATACTGTAATCCCATTGGTTCTGTCTGTCGGTACGGTTAATGCCATTAGCGCGTACGAAAGCATCTTACGCGAATTCTTTTATACCTGGTCTACATGTATATGCACTGTTGTAGATAATACATCTCTATATAAAATCGAACATTCAAAAAGTAAAATAATACACTGTATAACCGTACCCGACGCACCCGAAAAATCAATCGCAGAACTCATTCCCGTCCCACCATTACACCTTCGACCTCCAACTTGTAAGTACAAGAGCCTCACGAGAACCCGGCTCGCATTTAAATAAAGGAGAAATTAGCCCTCGGACGATAAAACGCTCGCCCTGGGACGTTCCGCAGTCGATTCCTTAACGAGCCAATCATCGTTATATACCCGACCACCCCCCCCCCTTTCTCACCCAAGTCGCGTACCAAGCGGGGGTGTGCGCGTCGCGACGAAAGAAAAAACAAAGAAAAAGGGAATAGCCCGGCGCAAGTAAGTAGCCTTACCTTGGCGCTCGCTCGGCTAACGACTAAATAAGTCGTTCCCCAATTAAAAAACTAATTTCGATTAGAGCGGCCTTTGTCCTGTAAGTACCCGGGGCCGGAGAAGTGTAAGGAGGGGGATTAAAGTGGTGGAGGAAAAAAACGGAGGAGCGCGGGACGACGAGCTGGTTATCGACTTCTGTGCCCGTTTTCTTTGTTGTGAGGGTGGCAGGGGGGGGGGGGGTGCGTTGTTTTTTTCTGAGGCTGGGGAAAAGGCGGTGAGAGAGGCTGGGGTATTCACTGTTGAGTGAGAGTTTTAGGTTTTTGTTGGTGGTTGGGGTTTTTGAGGGAAAATTGTTTTGGGATGATGAAATTTTTATGGAGTTCTGGGTTTTTTTTGCACTGAAATAGAGTTTTAAGTATGGCGTGAGTATTTTGATATTTTTGGTATTCAGTTTGTTCATGCTTAAATTTGTTAATTTGCTTTGTTTTTGTTGAACTTATAATTTATCAAGTGTATTATTTTCTGTAGAAAATAAAACGTTGTATAGAGACTTGTTTAATTAAACGTAAAAAAATATGTAATTGTCTGTATTATTTGAAAAATTTTCCGCAGTCATGTGCCTTATTGTAATCCACGTATAATTAGAGAGTCCATTATCTAAAAAAATTATGTTGTAGCTCATGCATATTTTGCTATATATAATTACTTTTATGATCGCTTATGCATCCTAATTATCTTAATATCCATCAAGCAGCAACCTGTAATAAAGTTTTTACAACCGATAATTCACTAGCGACAGTTCAGTAAACAAGAAACAATTTTATTAACCGTAACAAAGAATTTCTCAACCAAAATCCTACAAATATATAAAAAGTCAATATTAATTGTCGCCAACTTACCATAAATAAAAACCTATTAATATCTTATAACTCGCCGATATTCATTCTCCCAGTACTACCATAATCCCACCTAAATAATATCCTTGAAATAATCTCAGAATAAATCAGCGCGCCCACCCACTAAATCATGCGCTCGCTCACACACAAATATATATACCCAAAATCCTCGAGCGCAGGCTTCGTCCGAAATTTTTTTTCCCAAACTTCAACGGTATATTTTTTCCGCAACGTCGTCATCATAATCGGCGCTGTGATAATTCATACACGCGTGATGGCTAAACTGAGCTGACTTCTTAAATGTTTCATTGTGTGGAGTTATATATAGCTAAATGGAAATTAAAAAATGCCTTTGGTAATAAAAGTTTCTACGAAGGTACTATTTTAAAATTTTTGTATTTTCGCAATTTTAATAATATCCGCATTTCTTTAAAAGTATGAATGAATATTTAACCTTTTTGTATGTTATATCATAATCGGACGATGTCTTCCTATGCAGGTATTCGTCCAGTAGCGTTTAGGTACTCTGGCACATTAAAACTGCCGTGCAGCGCGGCAGCTGGCCCTCCACGTCTTGAGCGTTCAGGTTGGCTTTTTTCTCGACCATCAACCGCACGATCTTGTCATATAGCTGTTCCACGAAATCGTCTAATGGATTGGCGTAAGATCGATCGAATCGCGAGCGTTCAGATCAGCAACGTAACCATCAGATGAGCCGCACCTGCTGAATGTTGCTCTTCGCCATGGCAAAGTGCTCGTTGGCATTTTGAATAGAAAATTAGTTAGGTTTTAATTAGGACTTGACTAGGTTCCCTTAGTATAAACTATTAATACAATTGTGGTAAGATCTTTTTAGGGCTTTTTAGGACCTGACTAGCTTCTAAAGAAGTTAATTAGTTATTGTTAATTAAATAGTTTATATATCTTATCTAAAACCTAACTAATTGGATTTCTATAACCTAATCAATTTGGTATGTCGACAATTATTCGTTATCTGGATGACGTGGAATTTTGAATGCTGCAAAATATACCTCGGCGAGATTGTCTTGTCTATATAAGAAAGCCGCTGAAAAAACTCAACGCTGCTAGCGTATGTTTGCAGAACGCTATGCCTACTGATTAAATGGATCCTATAAATATGAGCATGATGAACATGATTAATTTGTCGGAAACTTAAAAAATTATTATTATTGGATATAAAATTTTGAATTTGTGTATTGTCCTTTTCTTCTCACACACAGCTTATACACATAAACAAAAAGCAGGATTCCTACCGGAACATCCTTTGTCTCTATTAAATTCCTATGTTTTATATAAGTAATAATGAAACCGAACGGAATCCATCGACACGGGTTTCTGTTTTTGTTATTTTTTTTTTTTTATCAAAAACTACAACATAGTAAGGAATGTTTTTCAGAATTAAAAGCAGGATAATAAAACTGATTACTACAATTATCGGCAACTGCAAGGCTCTAACATGTTTATTTTTAAATTAACAGAAGAAATTCCTCAAATTTATTTTATACCGTCAATATGACTGTCAACGCAAGACAAATATTTATTGACTAACGATTTGCATATTTATGTATGCATATTTCATTTTGAGCTTGATACAACTTTATGTATATTATACTTACATCGCTGCTCTAGCCAGAATCGAGAGAGATAAAGAGAGCCCAATAAAACATAAGGACCGTCGCATACCTAGAAAATCGCAATAAAGACATTAAACCAGCGTGAAGAGGCATGATAAATTTCGCGGCCCGCTGCTCCTTGTTTCTCCGCTCTAGCTTCCCCTTGCGCTCGTTTGCGAAATCTTTGGGAAAAAAAGAAAGAAAAAAAGACGAGAGATTCTTTCCTTTTCGTTGGTTTATTTCTTTATGACGATTTTTTTATCCCGTTTTGGTTAGTAGGATCTTTATAAAGAGGAGAGTTGAGCCGGGGCTCAATTACACTTGAATAGCAGTATATAGCTTCTGCAATTTTGCAAATT